>CM054404.1:236735-287646 GCA_028858755.1 Ara ararauna
TTGGGCAGTCCCATAAGGGGGGGGTTCCATTGGATGCCCCATTGGGGTCCCATTGGGTGCCCATGAGATGTCCCATAGGTGGGGTCCCATGGGGGGGGCCATGGGCTGTCCCATAATTTGGGTCCCATTGGATGCCCCATTGGGTGCCCCATGGGGGGTCCCGGGGGGTCCCTCACCGGTCCAGCAGCGCCGGGCGGTCGTAGCGCAGCCGTAGCCAATGCCCCGGCAGCACCAGGCAGCGGTACGAGAGGCAGGGGGGGCGTGGGGCCCCCCTGGCTCCGGCTCCAGCGGCTCCAGCTGCAAACAGGGGCCATGTCACACCCCCGCGAGGGGAGCACATGGGGGGGGGTGAGGGGTTCCCCCCCCCACGCCCCCCCCCCTCACCTCGGGTGCCTCGAGGGGTCCCCAGCGCAGCGGCAGCCCCGGGGCTCGGGGGGGCCCTCGGCCGCCTCCGCTGAGGTGATGCTGGATGAGGGCGAGCGATGGTCCCTGGGGGGGGATGGGGCGTGAGGGGGGGGCACAGCCCCACAGCTGTGGGGCTGAGACCCCCAAACTCCATATTATGGGGCTGGGACCCCCAAATCTTTCATCTATGGGGTTGGGACCCCCAAACCTCTCATCTATGGGGCTGAGACTCCCCCCAAACCTCTCATCTATGGGGCTGAGACTCCCCCCAAACCTCTCATCTATGGGACTGAGACTCCCCCCAAGCCTCTCATCTATGGGGCTGGGATCCCCAAACCTCTCATCTATGGGACTGAGACTCCCCCCAAACCTCTCATCTATGGGGCTGGGATCCCCCAAATCTCTCATCTATGGGGCTTGAGACTCCCCCCAGACCCCACATCTATGAGGGTGGCAACCCCTGAACCCCTCATCTATGGGGCTGGAACCCCTCAATCTCCCATCTATGGGGCTGGACACACACCCCCCCCCCTCACCAGCTGCCGCCGGGGGGGGGCTCAGCCCCGCTCTGCTGCCCCACAGGGCTCTCATAGCCACTGCCGCCCACCCTGAAGGTGTAGGAGCGCCCGAACGCCTGCGGGGGGGCAATGGGGGGGTGAGGGGGGGGTGGGGGGGGGCGCGGGGGGGCCCCGGTCCCGTCCTCACCGCTCCCATCATAGAAGTGCACCGCCCCCTCGGAGGTGCCCTCGAACGCGGCCGCTTCGTGCAGGGCCCCGCGCGGCACCAACAGCGCCCCCGCGAGGTGCAGCACCGCGGGGAGCGTCAGAGCGCGGCCGGGGGGGGCACGGGGGGGGTCCGGGAGCCTGGGGGGGGCAGAGGGGTGAGGGGGGGGGGAAGGGGGAGGGGGGAAGGGGGAGGGGGAAGGGGAGGGGGGGAAGAGGAGAGGAAGGGGGGGGAAGAGGGGGGGGAAGGGGGGGAAGGGGGGAGGGGGGAGGGGGGGAAGAGGGGGGGAAGGGGGGGGGAAGGGGGAGGGGGGAGGGGGGGAAGAGGGGGGGAAGGGGGGGGAAGGGGGAGGGGGGGAGGGGGGGGAAGAGGGGGGAAGGGGGGGAAGGGGGGGAAGAGGGGGGGAAGGGGGGGAGAGGGGGGAAAAGGGGGGAAGAGGGGGGAAGAGGGAGGAAGAGGGGGGAAGGGGGCAGAAGAGGGGGGAAGAGGGGGGAAGAGGGGGGGAAGAGGGGGGGAAGGGGGAGGAAGAGGGGGGGAAGGGGGAGGAAGAGGGGGGGAAGAAGGGGGGAGGGGGGGACCCATCCCTGCCCCCCCCAGCATCCCCTTGGGGTGCCCCATAGCCCCCTCATGGCCCTTAGGGAGCCCCCAGACCCATCCCCACCCCCCCTCACCTCGCGGGGGGGTCCCCGTCCTCGGGGCTCCGGGGCCGCAGCGGCGCCGCCGCCCCCCCCCGCTGTTGGCCTCGGGGTCGCGCTCGGGGCCGCGTGGAGGCGGAAGTTCACGGCCTTAACGGCGGCGAAGAACGCGGCAGAGAGAGCCGAGGGCGGGGGAGGGGGCAGCGCCTGGGGGGGAGGGGAGGGGCTGCGTGAGCCCGGGGCCCTCTGGGACCTCCACATGACCCCCATACCCCCCATGACCCCCATATGACCCTCCCGTGACCCCCATATGACCCCCCCGCGACCTGCATATGACTCCCCATATGACCCTCCTGTGACCCCCATATGACCCTCCCATGACCCCCATATGACCCCCCCATAACCCCCATATGACCCTCCCGTCACCCCCATATGACCTCGTGACCCCCATATGACCCCCCGTGACCTGCATATGACCTCCCACATGACCCTCCTGTGACCCCCATATGACCCTCCCGCAACCCCCTCGTGACCCCATATGACCCCCTGTGACCCCCATATGACCCCCCCATGACCCCATATGACCCACCCATCACGCCCATATGACCCCTCCGTGACCTGGAAATGACTCCCCATATGACCCTCCTGTGACCCCCATATGACCCCCCCGTGACCCCATATGACCCCCTGTGACCTCATCTGACCCCGTGACCCCATATGACCTCCCTGTGACCCCCATATGACCCTCCTGTGACCCCAATGACCCCCCATATGACCCTGTGACCCCATATGACCCCCCTGTGACCCCCATATGACCTCCCGTGAGTCCCATATGACTCCCCTGTGACCCCATATGACCCCCCCGTGACCCCCCGCTCACGCTGCAGGAAGAGCCCCGCGTAGAGGTGGAAGCAGTTCGCGCATGCGCTGTGCCGCGGGTCCAGGAGCAGCCGCCGGTGAGCGAGGCCCAAAGGCCCCGGCGGAGCAGCGGCAGCGCCCATGGCGGCCCGAGGGGTTCCGAGCGGCTCCGAGGGGTTCCGAGCGGCTCCGAGGGGTTCCGAAGGGTTCCGAGCGGCTCCGAGGGCTTCCGAAGGGTTCCGAGCGGGTCCGAGCGGTTCCGAACAGCTCCGGACGGTTCCGAGCGGCTCCGAGGCTCCGGCGGCCGCCGCCGCTTCCGGGCCCGGGCCGGAAGCAGAGCCGCGGCACTCCCGGCACGCCGCGCGCGCTCCCGCATGCGCAGTGCGGAGCGGAGCGCGCGTTCCCCGCCCCGCCCCCCTTTTTCCTGCGCATGCGCAGTCGCGTACAGCGCCTCCCGCGGAGGGAAGCGACTCCGCGCATGCGCACTGTGCGCGTTGGGGGTGGGGGAGGGGTTGCCCCTTAACGGGGAAGGGCGCCCCCCAGTGGCGCCGGTGCGCTCCGGGCCTCTCTCCGCTCCCGGGGCTCGCGTGGAACCCCCCCCCCATCCCCTCCCCCCCCCCTTCCAGACCCCCCCCCCACCTCCGGTGCCGCCGCCCCCCGGGCCCGCCCCGTCCGGCGCGGGGTTCCTTTTCCTTTGTCCCGGGGCCCGGCCCCGCCTCCCCGGGGCCGCTGCACTCTGCGCGGGCCGCGCCGCGGGGGGAGCGCCGCCGACCCCGCCCGAGCCGCCCCCCCCCCGCCCCAGCGCCGCCGCGGACGCCGCTGCATTCCCCCCCCCCCGCGACACCGGCGGGGATCAGGCGGGGACGGACGGGAGGGACCGGGAGGGGGGGGGGAGCGAGGGAGGGGGCGCGGCGGGAGCGGGGGGGGGGGCCCACGGGGCGGGCGGGGGCGGGGGGGGGCACGGGAGCCATAGGGGCATATAGGGACCCGCGGGGATCCATAGGGGTTAACGCGGGTCTGCAGGGACCCATAGGGACCCATAGGGGTTAACACGGGTGTGCAGGGACCCATAGAGACCTATAGGGGTTAACACAGGTGTGCAGGGATCCATAGGGACCTATAGGGGTTAACACGGGTGTGCAGGGATCCATAGGGATCCATAGGGGTTAACACGGGTGTGCAGGGATCCATAGGGATCCATAGGGGTTAACACGGGTGTGCAGGGATCCATAGGGACCTATAGGGGTTAACACGGGTCTGCAGGGACCCATAGGGACCCATAGGGGTTAACACGGGTGTGCAGGGACCCATAGAGACCTATAGGGGTTAACACAGGTGTGCAGGGATCCATAGGGATCCATAGGGGTTAACACGGGTGTGCAGGGATCCATAGGGATCCATAGGGGTTAACACGGGTGTGCAGGGATCCATAGGGACCTATAGGGGTTAACACGGGTCTGCAGGGATCCATAGGGGTTAACACGGGTCTGCAGGGATCCATAGGGATCCATAGGGATCCATAGGGGTTAACACGGGTGTGCAGGGACCCATAGGGGTTAACACGGGTGTGCAGGGATCCATAGGGATCCATAGGGTTAACACGGGTCTGCAGGGACCCATAGGGATCCATAGGGATCCATAGGGGTTAACACGGGTCTGCAGGGATCCATAGGGATCCATAGGAGTTAACACGGGTCCACAGGGACCCAGGGGACCCATAGGGACCCATAGGGGTTACCACGGGTCCGCAGGGACCCGCAGGGATCCATAGGAGCAACAGGGACCAGAAGCAGCCACAGGAACTCTCAGGAATCCATAGGGACCCTCAGGCACTCATAGGAACAATGGGGACCTCCAGGACCCTATAGAACCCATAGGGACCCCCCGGAAGCAGTGGGGACTCCCTGGGATCTATAGCAGCTGTAAAGGCCGCCAGGGACAGAGCTGAGGTGCAGGGACCCACAGGAGCCATAGGGCACCCCAAGGCCCCCATAGGCACCCCAAGACCCCCCCCCCCATTGCCCCAGTGGGACCCCCAGGAGCTGTCAGACCTCACAGCACCCATAGGCAGCACCTATAGGGTGACCCCTATACGGCTTCCATGGGGATCTCCCTGGCGCACCCATAGCACTCCCTGGGCACCCACAGATCCCCACCCAGACCCCTGTAGGGCTGCTGTAGGACCCCTGGAGCACCCATAGGACCTGCCCTGGCACCTATAGGACCTCCCTAGGCTGCTATAACTCAGGCACCCATAGAACCCCCTGGGCACCCATAGGACCTCCTCAGGCTCCTATAAGAGGCACCCATAGGACCTCCTCAGGCTCTTATAAGAGTGGGCACCCATAGGACATCCTCAGGCTCCTATCAGAGGCACCCATAGGACATCCTCAGGCTCCTATAAGAGGCACCCATAGGCCCTCCTTAGGCTCCTATAAGAGTGGGCACCCATAGACCCCCCTGGGCACCCATAGGACCTCTCAGGCTCCTATAAGAGGCACCCATAGGACCTCCTCAGGCTCCTATCAGAGGCACCCATAGAACCCCCTGGGCACCCATAGAACCTCCTCAGGCTCTTATAAGGGGCACCCATAGACCCCCCCTGGGCACCCATAGGACATCCTCAGGCTCATATAAGACTCCTATAAGAGGCACCCATAGAACCTCCTCAGGCTCCTATCAGAGGCACCCATAGACCCCCCCTGGGCACCCATAGGACATCCTCAGGCTCATATAAGACTCCTATAAGAGGCACCCATAGGACCTTCTTAGGCTCTTATAAGGGGCACCCATAGGACCCCCACAGGACCCGGGCGTGCGGAGAGGCAGCACCGCATGGATCGGCCCTGGGCGCCCCCCTCCCGCTCCCCATCCCCATCCCCATCCCCGTCCCCGTCCCCCCCGCGCTCCCGCTCCCCGTCCCCTCCGTTGCCGTGCGCGGAGCCGGCGCGGGCGGCGTTCGCGGAGCTGCGCCTGGAGGAGCTGATCGGGGCGGGCGGCTTCGGGCGCGTGTTCCGCGGGACGTGGCGCGGGGAGGTGGTGGCGGTGAAGGCGGCGCGGGGGGACGCGGGCGCGGCGGGGGCCGCGAGCCTGCGGCGGGAGGCGCGGTTGTACGCGCGGCTGCGGCACCCGAACGTGGTGGCGCTGAGGGCCGTGTGCCTCGACCCCCCCCACCTCTGCCTCGTCATGGAGTTCGCGGCGGGGGGGCCGCTGTCCCGCGCGCTCGCGGGCCGCAGGGTCCCCCCCGCGGTGCTGCTGGATTGGGCCCGGCAGGTGGCGCGCGGGATGCGGTACCTCCACGCGGGCACCCCCGTGCCCCTCCTGCACCGGGACCTCAAGTCCAGCAACGGTGAGAGATGGGGGGGATGGGGGGGATGGGGGGATGGGGGTGATGGGGGGATGGGAGGGATGGGGGGGATGGGGTGATGGGAGGGATGGGGGGATGGGGGGATGGGGGTGATGGGGGGATGGGAGGGATGGGGGGGATGGGGTGATGGGAGGGATGGGGGGGATGGGGGGATGGGGGTGATGGGGGGATGGGAGGGATGGGGGGGATGGGGGGGATGGGGGGGATGGGGGCGATGGGGTGATGGGAGCGATGGGGGGGATGGGGGCGATGGGGGGGATGGGGGGGGATGGGGGGATGGGGGGGATGGGGGGATGGGGGGGATGGGGGGGATGGGGGTGATGGGGGGATGGGGGGGATGGGGGGGATGGGGGGATGGGGGGGATGGGGGCGATGGGGGCGATGGGGGGGATGGGGGCGATGGGGGCGATGGGGGGGATGGGGGGCGATGGGGGTGATGGGAGCGATGGGGGGGATGGGGGCGATGGGGGGGATGGGGGGGATGGGGGCGATGGGGTGATGGGAGCGATGGGGGGGGATGGGGGCGATGGGGGTGATGGGAGCGATGGGGGGGATGGGGGGATGGGGGGATGGGGGGGATGGGAGCGATGGGGGGGATGGGGGGATGGGGGTGATGGGGGGGATGGGAGGGATGGGGGCGATGGGGGCGTTGGGGGAGATGGGGGTGATGGGGACGATGGGGGGGATGGGGGGCGATGGGGGGGATGGGGGCGATGGGGGCGATGGGGGGGATGGGGGCGATGGGGGGGATGGGGGGGATGGGGGGGATGGGGGGGATGGGGGGATGGGGGGGATGGGGGCGATGGGAGCGATGGGGGGGATGGGGGGGATGGGGGGGATGGGGGCGATGGGGGGGATGGGGGGGATGGGGGGATGGGGGGGATGGGGGGGATGGGGGTGATGGGAGCGATGGGGGGGATGGGGGGATGGGGGGGATGGGGGCGATGGGGGCGATGGGGGGGATGGGGGGGATGGGGGCGATGGGGGGGATGGGGGGATGGGGAGGATGGGGTGATGGGAGGGATGGGGGGATGGGGGGGATGGGGGCGATGGGCGCGATGGGGGGGATGGGGGGATGGGGGGGATGGGGGGGATGGGGGGATGGGGGGGATGGGGGCGATGGGCGCGATGGGGGGGATGGGGGGATGGGGGGGATGGGGGGGATGGGGGGGATGGGGGGATGGGGGGGATGGGGGCGATGGGCGCGATGGGGGGGATGGGGGGATGGGGGGGATGGGGGTGATGGGGGCGATGGGGTGATGGGAGCGATGGGGGGGATGGGGGCGATGGGGGCGATGGGGGGGATGGGGGCGATGGGGGGGATGGGGGGGATGGGGGCGATGGGGTGATGGGAGCGATGGGGGGGATGGGGGCGATGGGGGTGATGGGGGGGATGGGGGCGATGGGGGAGATGGGGGCGTTGGGGGTGATGGGGGTAATGGGGTCGATAGGAGCGATGGGGGGGATGGGGGGGATGGGGTGATGGGAGGGATGGGGGCGATGGGGGGGATGGGGGCGATGGGGGGATGGGGGGGATGGGGGGGATGGGGTGATGGGGGGGATGGGGTGATGGGGGGGATGGGGACAATGGGAGGGATGGGGACAATGGGGGGGATGGGGGCAATGGGGTGATGGGAGCAATGGGGGTGATGGGGGACAATGGGGGGGATGGGGGTGATGGGAGCGATGGGGGGGATGGGAGCAATGGGGCAATGGGGGCAATGGGAGTGATGGGGGGGATGGGGTGATGGGAGCAATGAGGGCGATGGGGACCCATAGAGTAATAGGCACCCATGAGAGTGATGGGGGCAATAGCGGTGATGGGGACCCATGGGAGTCATGGGGATCTATGGGAGTGATGGGGATCTATGGGAGGGATGGGGGCCCATGGGGGTGATGGGGATGCATGGGGGTGTTGGGGTGATGGGGCCGATGGGGGCCCATGGGGGTGATGGGGATGCATGGGGGTGTTGGGGTGATGGGGCCAGTGGGTGCCCATGGGGGTGATGGGGACTCATGGGAATAATGAGGACCTATGGGAGCGAGGGGGGCAGTAGGTACCTATGGGGGTGATGAGGACACATGGGGGTGATGGGCTAATGGCTTCCCATGGAGGTAACGGGGTGAAGGGGCACCCATGGGTGCTTGGTGTAATGGGGCACTGCTACGGGTAATGGGTACCCATGGGGGTCACGGGGTGATGGGGCCCGTGGGGGACATGGGGTGATGGGGACCCATGGGGGTAATGGGTACCTGTGGGGGGTCATGGGGTGATGGGGACCCATGGGGGTGATGGGGACCCGTGGGGGACATGGGGTGATGGGGACCCATGGGGGTGATGGGGACCCGTGGGGGACATGGGGTGATGGGGACCCATGGGGGTCATGGGTACCTGTGGGGGTCATGGGTACCTGTGGGGGTCATGGGGTAATGGGGACCCATGGGGGTGATGAGGACCCGTGGGGGTAATGGGTACCCATGGGGTGATGGGGACCCATATGGGTGCTGAGTGCCCGCGGGTGCCGGGGCCCTGCGCCCTGGGGCGCGTTGGGGCGCTGAGCGCCGGTGCCGGTGCCGCAGTGCTCCTCGCGCAGCCGCTGGAGGGGGACGACGTTACCGGGAAGACGCTGAAGATCACGGACCTGGGGCTGGCGCGGGAGTGGCAGCGCACGACCGAGATGAGCGCGGCCGGGACCTACCCCTGGATGGCGCCCGAGGTCATCCGCGCCTCCACCTTCTCCAAGGGCAGCGACGTCTGGAGGTGCCTGGGGGGGGCTGGGGGGGCATGGGGGGGGCATGGGATGGGGGCGCTGAGTGCCCATGGGATGGGGGCGCTGAGTGCCACATGGGATGGGGGTGCTGAGTGCCCATGGGATGGGGGCGCTGAGTGCCCATGGGATGGGGGCGCTGAGTGCCACATGGGATGGGGGCGCTGAGTGCCACATGGGATGGGGGTGCTGAGTGCCCCCGGTGTGACCCATGGGATGGGGGTGCTGAGTGCCCATGGGATGGGGGCGCTGAGTGCCACATGGGATGGGGGTGATGGGGGTGCTGAGTGCCCTCAGTGTGACCCATGGGATGGGGGTGCTGAGTGCCCCATGGGATGGGGGTGATGGGGGTGCTGAGTGCCCCTGGTGTGACCCATGGGATGGGGGTGCTGAGTGCCCCATGGGATGGGGGTGATGGGGGTGCTGAGTGCCACATGGGATGGGGGCGCTGAGTGCCACATGGGATGGGGGCGCTGAGTGCCACATGGGATGGGGGTGATGGGGGTGCTGAGTGCCCCCAGTGTGACCCATGGGATGGGGGTGCTGAGTGCCCATGGGATGGGGGTGATGGGGGTGCTGAGTGCCCCTGGTGTGACCCATGGGATGGGGGTGATGGGGGTGCTGAGTGCCACATGGGATGGGGGTGATGGGGGCGCTGAGTGCCCCCAGTGTGACCCATGGGATGGGGGTGATGGGGGTGCTGAGTGCCCCCGGTGTGACCCATGGGATGGGGGTGATGGGGGTGCTGAGTGCCACATGGGATGGGGGTGATGGGGGCGCTGAGTGCCCCCAGTGTGACCCATGGGATGGGGGGTGATGGGGGTGCTGAGTGCCCCCGGTGTGACCCATGGGATGGGGGTGATGGGGGTGCTGAGTGCCCCATGGGATGGGGGCGCTGAGTGCCCATGGGGTGCCCCATGGGATAGGGCCTTTGGGGGTGGCAGAGCCCATGGGTGGCACTTACGTGGCCCCCAAGCTCCCGGGTCCCTGTTTTGTGGGGGTTATGGGGCACGCAGCCACCACCCACAGCAGGACCCAAGTGCCTGGGCGCCTGTTCGGGGGGGGGTGCTATGGTGCTATGGGTCACTCCCCCCCCGCAGTTATGGGGTGCTGCTGTGGGAGCTGCTCACCGGGGAGGTCCCGTACCGCGGCATCGACGCCTTGGCCGTGGCCTATGGGGTGGCCGTCAACAAACTGACGCTGCCCATCCCCTCCACGTGCCCGCAGCCCCTCGCCCAGCTCATGGCAGGTCGGTGCTGGGGGGGCTTTTGGGGTGCATCGCTTGGGGGGTGCTGCGGAGGGGAGCGGGTGATGGGTACCGGGGTGCGTGCGGGGCGCTGGGCTATGGGGAGGGGGGGGGTGATGGGGGGTGTCCGGATGGATGGGGGGGTCCCTGGTGCACCCCTGGGTGCTATAGGGGGGGCTGTGGCTCCCCGCTGACCGCCCCCCCCCACTCCGCAGCGTGCTGGGAGCAGGACCCGCACCGCCGGCCCGGCTTTGGCTCCATCCTGCGGCGGCTCTCGGCACTGCAGCCGGGGGGCCTGGGCCCCCCTGAGTCCTTCCACTCGCTGCAGGAGAGCTGGCGCCGCGAGATCCAGGGGCTCTTCGGGGAGCTGCGCGCCAGGGAGAAGGTGACGGCCCCGGGACCCCCCCAGGGCCCCCTCATGGGAGCCCTCAGGGCACCCCAAGACCCTGCTGGGACCCCCAAGTGCCCCCCAAGTGCCCCCAGCAGGGGCCTGGCCCTGCCCCAGCTCTGCTCAGGGCTGTTGGCGGTCCTCTTGCGACCCCGTGTCCCCGTGTGCCCCCATGGCCTTCATATCCCCGTGTCCTCCTATGTCCATGTCCCATACCCCATATCCATACCCCATACCCCATACCCCATATCCATACCCCATATCCCATATCCATACCCCATATCCCATACCCCATACCCCATATCCATACCCCATAACCCATACCCCATACCCCATACCCCATATCCCATAACCCATATCCCATACCCCATACCCCATCTCCATACCCTATACCCCACACCCCATATCCCATACCACATCCCCATACCCCATATCCCATACCCCATATCCATACCCCATATCTCATACCTCGTACCCCATATCCCATACCCCATACCCCACACCCCACACCCCACACCCCATACCCCATACCCCATACCCCATATCCCATATCCATACCCCATATCCCATACCCCATACCCCATATCCCGTACCCCATACCCCATATCCCATACCCCATACCCCACACCCCACACCCCACACCCCATACCCCATACCCCATATCCCATATCCCATACCCCATATCCATACCCCATATCTCATACCTCGTACCCCATATCCCATACCCCATATCCATACCCCATACCCCATATCCCATAACCCATATCCCATACCCCATAACCCATATCCCATACCCCATACCCCATCTCCATACCCTATACCCCACACCCCATATCCCATACCACATCCCCATACCCCATATCCCATACCCCATATCCATACCCCATATCTCATACCTCGTACCCCATATCCCATACCCCATACCCCACACCCCACACCCCACACCCCATACCCCATACCCCATATCCCATATCCCATACCCCATATCCATACCCCATATCTCATACCTCGTACCCCATATCCCATACCCCATATCCCATATCCCATACCCCATACCCCATACCCCATACCCCATACCCCATACCCCATATCCATACCCCATATCTCATATCCCATACCCCACACCCCACACCCCATACCCCACACCCCGTACCCCGGATCCCATCTCCCCCCTCCCGCAGGAGCTGCGCAGCCGGGAGGAGGCCGTGGCTCGCGCCTCCCGTGCCCAGCGCTGTCAGGCGGAGCTGCTGCGGCAGCGCGAGGCCGAGGTCGCCCGCCGGGAGCTGGAGGTGCTGGAGCGGGAGCTCAGCCTCATGCTGAGGGGCCCCCCCCCGCGCCCCCCCCACCGCCAAGAGACGGAAGCCCCCGTTCCGGCGGCCCCGGCGGCCTGCGGACCACATCGGCATGCCCCAGGGTATGGGGCTGGGGGGGTATGGGGGCTGTGAGGGCTATGGGGGCTATGGGGGCAATGGGGGGCTATGGGGGGTATGGGGGGCTATGGGGCAATGGAGGCTATGGGAGGCAATGGGGTCTATGGGGGCTATGGGGGGCAATGGGGGGTATGGGGGGCTATGGAGGCAATGGGGGGCAATGGGGGCTATGGAGGGCAATGGGGGCTATGGGGGCAATGGGGGCTGTGGGGGCAATGGGGGCTGTGAGGGCTATGGGGGCTATGGGGGCTGTGAGGGCTATGGGGGCTATGGGGGCAATGGAGGCTATGGGAGGCAATGGGGTCTATGGGGGCTATGGGGGGGCAATGGGGGGTATGGGGGGCTATGGAGGCAATGGGGGCTATGGAGGGCAATGGGGGCTATGGGGGGCAATGGGGGGTATGGGGGGCAATGGGGGGTATGGGGGGCTATGGAGGCAATGGGGGCTATGGAGGGCAATGGGGGCTATGGGGGGCAATGGGGGGTATGGGGGGCTATGGAGGCAATGGGGGCTATGGAGGGCAATGGGGGCTATGGGGGGCAATGGGGGGTATGGGGGGCTATGGAGGCAATTGGGGGCAATGGGGGCTGTGGGGGCAATGGGGGGCTATGGGGGTGCAGGTTCTATGGGGGGGTCCAGGGCATTTGGGGGACTGGGGGCTTTGGGGGATCTGGGTAGGGAAGGGGCTATTGGGGGCCTATGGGGAGATTGGGGGGGGGCAAAGTGGCTTTGGGGTGCCCGGGGCTTTGGGGACCTGGGGTCTTAGGGCTCCATGGGCTTTGCGGGGGGGGGTTGGGTGGGCTTTGGGGGCAGTTGGGGTCTGGGGGGGTTTTGGGGTCCCTCTGAGCCCTCTTCCCCCCCCCATAGACTTCAAGCACCGTCTGACGGTTCAGGCGGCGCCGGGGGGGGGACCCCCGAACCCGCGACCCCCAGGAGGGGCCTGGGGGGGGATCCCCGCCCTTCCCCCGCCTGCGCGCCATCCAGCGTGAGTGACGTCATCGCCAGGGCGGGGCGGGAGCAGCCAATCAGGGCGCCCGCTGGGCGGCGATGTCATCGCCCGCCGGTGGGTGGGCGCGGTGACGTCACAGCCACCCCACCGCGATTGGCGGGCGGGCTGTGACGTCACCGCGGCTGTGATGTCATGCCCGCTGGATGACGTCACGCCCCGTCTCTGCCCCCTAGTGGAGCCGGAGGAGGAGGAGGAGGCGCCGCGGGGGCTCGGGGGGCCGGAGCGGCGCGGGGGGAGGGGCAGCGCCCCCAATGGCAGGTGGGTCCCGTGGGGGGGGGCCGGGGGGGGGGCCCCACACCCCCCCCCATCCCCGTGCCCCCCCCCCCGGACACCCCCATCGCCCCCCCCAGGCGGAGGCTGCGCCCGGATGACAGCACCTGGTACCTGGACACGGACGAGCTCAGCCCCGGGGATGCGTCCCCCAATGGTGAGTGCAGGGGGGGGTCCCGGGGGGGGGGTTTGTGTGGTCCCATCCCCATTGACCCCCCCCCCCCCGTGTCCCGCAGGAGATGCGGAGCCCGAGGAGGGGCGCGGGGAGCGGGGGGGGGACCCCGCGGCTGCTGCGCCGGGCGCTGCTGCGGGGCTCGGCCCTGCTCGCGTCCCTGGGGCTGGGCCGGGAGCTCGCCCCCCCCGAGCCCCCCCGCAGCCCCCCCCCCCTCCCCCGGCCTCCTGCGCCTGTCCCCGCGGTGGCACCGCCGCGGCCCCGGCACCCCCGAGATGGGGCGGGCGCGGACGTTGGGGTCCCCGGAGCCGAGCGCCCCCGGGACCCCCACGGAGGGGTCCCCAGAGCCGAGCCCGGTCCGGACCCCCCCGAGCCCCGAGCGGGGCCGGGCCCGGACCCCCGGGACCCCGGAGCTGAATCGGAACCGCAGCCCCGGGAGCGCTGAGCCAGGGGGGGCGCGGACCCCCCCGACCCCCCGGACCCCGGAGCCGCCGCCGCTGCCCCCCCCGGGGGCCCACGGAGCGCGGGAGCTGAGCCCCGGTGCTGGGACCCCCCCCTGGGGTAAGTGCGTGGGGATGGGGCAGCTCCGGGGTGACCCCATGGGCTCTATGGGGCGCTCCTGAGGGACCCGGGGGGGGGCAGCTGAGGGCGCTGGGGGGTGGATGTGGGGGTGGCTGAGGCAGCCGTGGGGTGGTTGTGGGGCACTTGGGGCACTTAGGGGGTCTTTGGGGCAGATATGGGGCCTGTGGGGCACCCATGGGGTGGCTGTAGGGCCCTGGGCAGTGGCTATGGGGCAGTGAGACGCCCCCCTCAGTCTTGAGCTCTGTGGGGCAGGTCCAGGGGTCCATGGGGCAGTTATGGGGACCTATGGGGCAGTTATATGCTCCATGGGGCAGTTATGGGGGTTTATGGGGCACTTCTGGGGTCCATGGGGCAGTTCTGGGGATCTATGGGGCAGTTACGGGGGTCTATGGGACAGTTCTGGGGCTCCATGGGGCAGTTCTGAGGGTCTATGGGGCAGTTCTGAGGTCCATGGGGCAGTTATGAAGCTCTATGGGGCAGTTATGGGGCTCCATGGGGCAGTTCCGGGCTCCATGGGGCAGTTATGGTCTCCATGGGGCAGTTCCAGACTCCATGGGGCAGTTCTGGGGCTCCATGGGGCAGTTCTGGGCTCCATGGAGCAGTTATGGTCTCCATGGGGCAGTTCTGGGGCTCCATGGGGCAGTTCTGGGGCTCTATGGGGCAGTTCTGGGGCTCCATGGGGCAGTTCTGGGACCCTATGGGGCAGTTCTGGGCTCCATGGGGCAGTTATGTGGGTCTATGGGGCAGTTATGGGCTCCATGGGGCAGTCCTGGGGCTCTATGGGGCAGTTCCAGGCTCCATGGGGCAGTTATGGGGCTCCATGGGGCACTTATGGGGCTCTATGGGGCAGTTCTGGGCTCCATGGGGCAGTTATGGGGCTCCATGGGGCACTTATGGGGCTCTATGGGGCAGTTCCGGGCTCCATGGGGCAGTTCTGGGGCTCTATGGGGCAGTTCTGGGCTCTATGGGGCAGTTCCGGGCTCCATGGGGCAGTTATGGGGCTCTATGGGGCAGTTCTGGGCTCTATGGGGCTCCATGGGGCAGTTATGGGGCTCCATGGGGCAGTTCTGGGCTCGATGGGGCTCCATGGGGCAGTTATGGGGCTCCATGGGGCAGTTATAGGGCTCTATGGGGCAGTTATGGTCTCCATGGGGCAGTTCTGGGGCTCTATGGGGCAGTTCTGGGGCTCCATGGGGCAGTTATGGGGCTCCATGGGGCAGTTCCGGGCTCCATGGGGCAATTTGGGGCTCCATGGGGCAGTTATAGGGCTCTATGGGGCAGTTCTGGGCTCTATGGGGCAATTTGGGGCTCCATGGGGCAGTTCTGGGGCTCCATGGGGCAGTTCCGGGCTCTATGGGGCAATTTGGGGCTCCATGGGGCAGTTCTGGGACCCTATGGGGCAGTTCCGGGCTCTATGGGGCAGTTCCGGGCTCTATGGGGCAGTTATGGGGCTCTATGGGGCAGTTCTGGGGCTCTATGGGGCAGTTCCGGGCTCTATGGGGCAGTTCTGGGGCTCTATGGGGCAGTTATGTTCTGACGCTGCCCCTCCCCTCCCCCCCAGGCCCGGCGCTGCCCCTCCCCCCCTCCCCGCTGGCCCCGCCCCGCGCGCGGCCCCGCCCCTCCCCCCTCCGCCCCCGCATTGACCCCTGGAGCTTCGTGAGCGGCCCCCGCAGGGCCCCGCCCCCCGGCGAGCCCGGGCCCCGCCCCCGGGACCCCTTCGCCGACCAATGAGCGGCCGCCACGCCGAGAGCCCCGCCCACCGCGGCGCCTCATTGGTCCCTTCAAAGGGCATTACCTCCACTTACGGCAGGAAGCCCCGCCCCCTCGGGGCCAACCGGAAGTCCCGCCTCGGGGGGGGGCGGGGCTGCGCAGACACTGGAGGGGGAGCGGCCCCGCCCCCGCGATGACGTCACAGAGGGGGAGGGGCGAACGTGACCAAATAAAACCGTGAACCCCCCCCAAGGCCCCGCCTCCGGGTTTGGCCCCGCCCCCCCCTGCCCCCCCATACTTTTCATATCCCCATATTCCCCCATACCCTTCCATATCCCATATATCCCCATATCCCCATATCCCCCATACCCTTCCATATCCCATATATCCCCATATCCCACATATTCCCCATTCCCTTCCTATCCCATATATCCGCATATCCCCATATTCCCCATACCCTTCCATATCCCATATATCCCCATATCCCACATATTCCCCATACCCTTCCATTTCCCATATATCCCCATATCCCCCATACCCTTCCATATCCCATATATCCCCATCTCCCACATATTCCCCATTCCCTTCCTATCCCATATATCTCCATATCCCCCATTCCCTTCCTATCCCATATATCCCCATATCCCCATATCCCCCATTCCCTTCCTATCCCAGATATCCCCATATCCCCCATACCCTTCCATATCCCATATATCCCCATATTCCCCATACCCTTCCATATCCCATATATCCCCATATTCCCCATACCCTTCCATATCCCATATATCCCCATATTCCCCATACCCTTCCATATCCCATATATCCCCATATTCCCCATATCCTTCCATATCCCCATATTCCCCATACCCTTCCATATCCCCATATCCCCCATACCCTTCCATATCCCATATATCCCCATATTCCCCATACCCTTCCATATCCCATATATCCCCATATCCCAATACCCCACATATCCCCATTCCCTTCCTATCCCATATATCCCCATATCCCCCATTCCCTTCCTATCCCATATATCCCCATATCCCCCATTCCCTTCCTATCCCATATATCCCCATATCCCCCATTCCCTTCCTATCCCATATATCCCCATATCCCCGTCCCGTCCCGTCCCGTCCATCCCCCCCCCCCCCATTGCCTTTCCCTGGAAGCGGCCCCAAACATCCGGGCTCCTCCCCTCCCCCACCCCCAATTCCTGCCCCCTCCCAGCCCCCGCCCCCCTCCCCCGCTCCAGCGGGCACGGCCCCCCCCGCCCCCCCCCCCCCATCATTCCAGCGGGATCCACGCGCGGGCCTCGGCCTCGGCGGGCGGGAATCGGGCGGGAACCCCCCCCCCCCAAAGGGCACCGGGGGGACCCCCCCACACCCCCCCCACACCCCCCCCCAAGGGGCCTCGGGCATGGGGCGCGCTCTGCGCGCGCTCTGCGCGCTCTGGGCCGGGCTGTGCGCGCTCGGCGCGGCGCGGGGCGGGCGCGGGGCCGCGGCCGTGGCGCGGGAGCGGTTCACGGTGGTGTTCGCGCCGCTCGTGTGCCGCAGGACGTGCATGAAGGGGCTGTGCCGGGACCGCTGCCAGCCCGGCTCCAACATGACCCTGGTCGGGGAGAACGGGCACGCGGCGGACACGCTCACGGGGCCCGGCTTCCGCGTGGGTGAGAGCCCGGCACCGGCACCGGCACCGGGACACGGAGGGAGGGCACCGGGACGGGGACGGGGGTGGGGATGGGAGCGGGATGGGGACAGGGATGGGGATGGGGATGGGGATGGGAGCGGGATGGGGATGGGAGCGGGATGGGGACAGGGATGGGGATGGGGATGGGGATGGGAGCGGGATGGGGACAGGGATGGGGATGAGGACAGGGATGGGGATGGGAGCGGGATGGGGACAGGGACAGGGATGGGGATGGGAGCGGGATGGGGACAGGGATGGGGATGGGGACAGGGATGGGGATGGGAGCGGGATGGGGACAGGGACAGGGATGGGGATGGGGACGGGACAGGGATGGGGATGGGGATGGGAGCGGGATGGGGACAGGGATGGGGATGGGAGCGGGATGGGGACAGGGATGGGGACAGGGATGGGGATGGGAGCGGGATGGGGACAGGGATGGGACTGAGACCGGGACAGGGATGGGGACAGGCACAGGGATGCGGACCAGGACAGGGATGGGACCGGGATAGGGAAGGGCACAGGGATGGGACTGGGACCGGGACAGGGACAGGAATGAGGACAGGGATGGGACTGGCACAGGGGTGGGACAGGGACAAGAACAGGGACAGGGATGAGACAGGGACAGGGACAGGGATGGGGAGAGGAATGGGATGGGGACCAGGATGGGGAGGGGATGGGGACAGGACAGGTTGGGGACCGGGACAGGAATGAGATGAGGACCAGGATGGGACAGGGATGGGGACCGCTGCAGCGATGGGGACAGGAAGGGAATGGCGACCGCGACAGGGACAGGATGGGGATGGGAGCGGGATAGCGAGAGGAATGGGATGGGGACCAGGACAGGGATGGGGCCAGGAATGGAACGGGGACGGGACCAGAACGGGGAGAGAAATGGGATGGGGACAGAGATGGGGATGGGGACGGGACCAGGACAGGACAGGAAGGGGACAAGGGCAGGATGGGACCGGGATGGGGGAGGGGATGGAGTGGGACAAGGATGGGGATGGAGATGGGGTGGTGACAGGAGAGGACAGGGACAGTGTGGAAACAGGGATGGGATGGGGACAGGATGGTAAAGGACGGGAATGGGGCGGGATGAGATTAGGGCAAGAATGGAGATGGGATGGGGACAGGGACAGTATGGGAATGGGGGCAGGGATGTAACGGGATGGGGATGGTGGGAAAAGGGACCGGATGGGATGGGACAGGACCGGGACAGACACGGGATGGGGACAGGAATGGGGGGGGACTGGGACAGGATGAGGATAGAACGGGGACGAGGATGGGGTGGGGATGGGATGGACGTGGTACAGGGCTGGGATGGCACCAGGATGTCATGGGAATGTGGACAAGGACAGCGTGGGGACCAGGATGGGGTGAGACAGAGACAGGGATGGGTGACACAGGGACAGGGATGGGTGACACAGGGATAGGGATGGGTGACACAGGGACAGGGATGGGTGACACAGGGATAGGGATGGGTGACACAGGGATAGGGATGGGTGATACGGGATAGGGATGGGTGACACGGGATAGGGATGGGTGACACAGGGACAGGGATGGGTGACACGGGATAGGGATGGGTGACACAGGGACGGGGATGGGTGACACAGGGATAGGGATGAGTGACACAGGGACAGGGATGGGTGACACAGGGATAGGGATGAGTGACACAGGGATAGGGATGGGTGACACAGGGATAGGGATGGGTGATACGGGATAGGGATGGGTGACACGGGATAGGGATGGGTGACACAGGGACAGGGATGGGTGACACGGGATAGGGATGGGTGACACAGGGACGGGGATGGGTGACACAGGGATAGGGATGAGTGACACAAGGATGGGGATGGGTGACACGGGATAGGGATGGGTGGCACGGGATAGGGATGAGTGACACAGGGATAGGGATGGGTGACACGGGATAGGGATGGGTGACACAGGGATGGGGATGGGTGACACGGGATAGGGATGGGTGACACAGGACAGGGATGGGTGACACAGGGACGGGGATGGGTGACACAGGGACAGGGATGGGTGACACGGGATAGGGATGGGTGACACAGGGACAGGGATGGGTGACACAGGGATAGGGATGGGTGACACAGGGATAGGGATGGGTGACACGGGATAGGGATGGGTGACACAGGGATGGGGATGGGTGACACGGGATAGGGATGGGTGACACAGGACAGGGATGGGTGACACAGGGATGGGGATGGGTGACACAGGGACAGGGATGGGTGACACGGGATAGGGATGGGTGACACAGGGACAGGGATGGGTGACACAGGGATAGGGATGGGTGACACAGGGATGGGGATGGGTGACACAGGGATAGGGATGGGTGACACGGGATAGGGATGGGTGACACAGGGACAGGGATGGGTGACACAGGGACAGGGATGGGTGACACAGGGATGGGGATGGGTGACACAGGACAGGGATGGGTGACACAGGGATGGGGATGGGTGACACAGGATAGGGATGGGTGACACGGGACAGGGATGGGTGATACAGGATAGGGATGGGTGACACAGGGATAGGGATGGGTGACACAGGGATGGGGATGGGTGACACAGGGATAGGGATGGGTGACACGGGATAGGGATGGGTGATACGGGATAGGGATGGGTGACACGGGATAGGGATGGGTGACACAGGGATGGGGATGGGTGACACAGGGATAGGGATGGGTGACATGGGATGGGGATGGGTGACACAGGGACAGGGATGGGTGACACAGGACAGGGATGGGTGACACAGGGACAGGGATGGGTGACACGGGATAGGGATGGGTGACACAGGGATGGGGATGGGTGACATGGGATGGGGATGGGTGACAGGACCGGGGTCTCTGGGGGGGTCCGGGTGTGTCCGTGGCTCCCTCCGCCCCTGACCCCGTGCCCCCCCCGCAGTGGTTTGCCCCCTGCCCTGCATGAACGGGGGCCAATGCAGCTCCCGCTCGCACTGCCTCTGCCCCCCCGCCTTCACCGGCCGCTTCTGCCAAGTGCCCGCCGGCCGCCAGGGGGCGCCGCCGCCGCCGCCCCCCCCCGCGCCCCCCGCCGCCCCCCCCGAGCCGCCCCCCCCGGCCCCCGTCGCCGTTTACGCCGTTCAGGTCATTGCGGACGGGACCGGGCCCGGGGCCCCCCCGGACTCCCCGCAAGGGGCGGCGCAAGGGGGGGGTCACGGCGGCGGCGGGGGGGGGCACGTGAGTCACGCGACGTTCGTTGTGCCACTGGGGCCCGGGCACCACTCGGATGAAGGTACCGGGGGGGGGGGACATGGGGGGGGTTGGGGTATGGGGGGGGCACGAATCTATGGGGGTGACATTGGGAGGGGATGGGGATGGGAGGGGACCTGGGGGGAATGGGGCTGGGGGGGGGGCGCAGGGTAATGGGGGATGGGGGGGGCCTGGGGCTATGGGGGTATCGGAGGGCATTGGGGATATGGGGGGGGGCCCGGGTCTATGGGGAGCTATGTGGGGTGTAAGGCTTTATGGGGTCTATAGGGTCTATGGGGTGCTATGGGGTCTATGGGGTCTATGGGGTGCTTTGGGGTCTATAGGGTCTCTGGGGTCTCACTGGGGTCTATATGGTATAATGGGTTGCTATGGGTTGCTACGGGGTGCTGTGGGTCCTATGGGTTGCTATAGGGTCTATGGAGTGCTATGGGATCTATGTGATCTGTGGGATGCTATGGGGTTCTATGGGATGCTATAGGGTCTGTGCTGCTATGGGATCTATGGGATTCTATGGAATGCTATAGGGTTCTATGGGATGCTATGGGGTTCTATGGGATGCTATAGAGTTCTATGGGATGCTATGGGGTCTATGTGGTGCTATGGGCTCTATGGGGTGCTATGGGGGTCTATGGGGTTCTGCGCTATGCTATGGGGTCTGTGCGGCGCTATGGGCTCTATGGGGCGCCCTGGGGGCGGTGCCGAGGTGCCGGTGCCCCCCCAGTGCAGGTGCCCCCCCCGCTGGTGAACGTGCGCGTGCACCACCCCCCGGAGGCCTCGGTTCAGGTGCACCGCTTGGAGCCCCGCCCCGGCCCCGCCCCCGGCCCCGCCCCCGGCCCCGCCCCCGCGCTGCTCCCGCACCCCGCCCCCCCCCGGCCCCGCACCCACAAACCCCTGGGGCGCTGCTTCCAGGAGACCCTCCCCAAGGCCTCGGTGAGGGGGGAGGGGCGCGATGGGGGAGGGGCGCGATGGGGGAGGGGCGCAATGGGGGAGGGGCGCGATGGGGGGTGCAATGGGGGAGGGGGTGCAATGGGGGAGGGGCGCAATGGAGGAGGGGTGCAATGGGGGAGGGGCGCAATGGGGGGTGCAATGGGGGAGGGGCGCAATGGGGGGTGCAATGGGGGAGGGGGTGCAATGGGGGAGGGGCGCAATGGGGGAGGGGCGCGATGGGGGAGGGGTGCAATGGGGGAGGGGCGCAATGGGGGGTGCAATGGGGGAGGGGGTGCAATGGGGGAGGGGTGCAATGGGGGAGGGGCGCAATGGGGGGTGCAATGGGGGAGGGGGTGCAATGGGGGAGGGGCGCAATGGGGGGTGCAATGGGGGAGGGGTGCAATGGGGGAGGGGTGCAATGGGGGAGGGGCGCAATGGGGGGTGCAATGGGGGAGGGGGTGCAATGGGGGAGGGGTGCAATGGGGGAGGGGTGCAATGGGGGAGGGGCGCAATGGGGGGTGCAATGGGGGAGGGGGTGCAATGGGGGGGTGGAATGGGGGAGGGGGTGCAATGGGGGAGGGGGTGCAATGGGGGGTGCAATGGGGGAGGGGCGCAATGGGGGAGGGGGTGCAATGGGGGAGGGGTGCAATGGGGGAGGGGGTGCAATGGGGGAGGGACGCAATGGGGGGAGGGGTGCAATGGGGGGAGAGGTGCAATGGGGGAGGGGTGCAATGGGGGAGGGGTGCAATGGGGGAGGGGGTGCAATGGGGGAGGGGTGCAATGGGGGAGGGGCGCAATGGGGGGAGAGGTGCAATGGGGGAGGGGTGCAATGGGGGGAGGGACGCAATGGGGGGAGGGGTGCAATGGGGGAGGGGTGCAATGGGGGAGGGGTGCAATGGGGGAGGGGCGCAGTGCTGGATGGGTGCTATGGGGGGATGGGTGCAGTGGGGGGGTCTCTGGGGCGCGGGGGTGCATTTGGGTGCTGCCCCCCCGCAGTGCGGCACCAACCCCCTGCCGGGGCTGACGAAGCAGGAGGATTGCTGCGGGAGCATCGGCACCGCCTGGGGGCAGAGCAAGTGCCACAAATGCCCCCCCCTGCAGCGTGAGGGCCCCCCCGAACACCCCAACACCCCAAAACAACCCCAAAACCCTCCTGAAACACCCCAAAACACCCAGAAACACCCAAACCACCCCAAACCCACCCCAAAACACCCCTGAAACACCCAAACCAGCCCCAAAACACCCCAAAAGCACCCCAAAACACCCCAAAACATCAAAACACGTGAAAACACCCCAAAACCAACCCCAAAACCACCCCAAACCACCGAAACACCCCAAAACCACCCCAAAACACCCCAAAACTACCCCAAACCACCAAAATACCCCAAAACCACCCCAAAACATCCCCAAAACACCCAAACGCACCCCAAAACCCCCACCCCACCCCCAAAGTCCCCCCTCCCACCCCCCCCCAGCCACTGCCGTGTCCCCGCTGCAGAGTCGGGGGTGCAGAAGCCGGGCCCGGTGCGGGGGGAGCTGGGGGGGGACTGCCCCCAGGGCTATAAGCGCCTCAACAGCAGCCACTGCCAGGGTACGTGGGGCACCGGGACGCGGGTGCATGGGCAGGGCCTGGGGGGGGCAGGGTCACGCGTGTTCGGGGTCACGCGTGTTCAGGGTCATGTGTTTGGGGTCATGCATGTTCGGGGTCACACGTGTTCAGGGTCACGCGTGTTCGGGGTCACGCGTGTTCGGGGTCACGCGTGTTCAGGGTCACGCGTGTTCGGGGTCACGCGTGTTCGGGGTCATGTGTGTTTGGGGTCATGCATGTTCGGGGTCACACGTGTTTGGGGTCACACATGTTCAGGGTCATGTGTGTTCACGGTCGTGTATTTGGGGTCATGTATGTTCTGGGTCACGCATGATCAGGGTCATGCATGTTCAGGGTCACTCATGTTGAGGGTCACGTGTTCAAGGTCATGTTTTCAGGTTCACACATGTTCAGAGTCGCGTGTGTTCAGGGTCATGCGTATTTGAGGTCATACATGTTCAAGGTCACTCATGTTGCGGGTCATGTGTGTTCATGGTCACACATGTTCAGGGTTATGCATGTTCAAGGTCATGCGTGTGCAGGGTCACGTGTTCAGGATCATGTGTGTTCAAAGGTCACACATGTTCAGGGTCATGCATGTTCCTGGTAACACGTGTTCATGGTCACACATGTTCCTGGTCACGTGTGTTCAGGGTCACACATGTTCCTGGTAATGCATGTTCAGGGTCACACATGTTCTTGGTCATACATGTTCATGGTCATGTGTGTTCAGGGTCACACATGTTCCTGGTCACGCGTGTTCAGGGTCACACATGTTCCTGGTCACGTGTGTTCAGGGTCACGCGTGTTCAGGGTCACACATGTTCCTGGTCATGCGTGTTCAGGGTCACACGTGTTCCTGGTCACGCGTGTTCCTGGTCACATGTGTTCCTGGTCACACATGTTCCTGGTCACGCGTGTTCAGAGTCACACATGTTAATGGTCACACATGTTCCTGGTCAAGCGTGTTCCTGGTGACACATGTTCAGGGTCACGTGTGTTCAGGGTCACACGTGTTCAGGGTCACACATGTTCCTGGTCACGTGTGTTCAGGGTCACGCGTGTTCAGGGTCACACATGTTCCTGGTCACGTGTGTTCAGGGTCACGCGTGTTCAGGGTCACACATGTTCCTGGTCACATGTGTTCCTGGTCACACATGTTCCTGGTCACGCGTGTTCAGAGTCACACATGTTAATGGTCACACATGTTCCTGGTCAAGCGTGTTCCTGGTGACACATGTTCAGGGTCACGTGTGTTCAGGGTCACACGTGTTCAGGGTCACACATGTTCCTGGTCACGTGTGTTCAGGGTCACGCGTGTTCAGGGTCACGCGTGTGCATGCCCGGGGCCGCGCTGGGCACCCGCGTGCGCAGGCGTGGCCGGGCTGACTCCGCGTGCCGCAGACATCAACGAGTGCGCCATGCAGGGGGTCTGCCCGCACGGGGACTGCCTCAACACCGCCGGCAGCTTCCGCTGCTCCTGCCAGGCCGGGCACGCGCCGGGGCCCTCCCGCACCCACTGCCTGCGTACGTGGCCTCGGCGCTGCGGCTCCGGGGGGGGTCCATGGGGGGTGGGGAGGGGTCTGTGAGGGGCCAGAGGGGCTCTAAGGGGCTGTGGGGGCTGACGGGCAGCAGGGCCTGGGGGTGTCTGGGGTCTCTATGGGGCTTTATGGGTTTCTATGGGCTCTATGGGGCTCTGTGGTATCTATGGGGCTCTATGGTCTCTCTATGGTCCCTGGGGTCTCTCTGCGGACTCTCCATGGTTTCTATGGTCTCCATGGTCTCCGTGGTCTCTATGGTCACTATGTCTCTCTGTGGTCTCTATGGTCTCTGTGTCTATGTCTCTCCATGGTTTCTGTGTCTCTCTAGGGTCTGTCTGTCTCTCTATGTCTCTCTATGTCTCTCCATGGTCTCTATGTTCTCTATGGTCTCTGTGTCTCTCTATGGTCCCTACGGTCTCTATGTCTCTCTATGGTCTCCATGGTCTCTATGTCTCTCTATGTCTCTCCATGGTCTCTATGTCTCTCTATGGGTCTCCATGGTCTCTATGTCTCTCTATGGGTCTCCATGGTCTCTATGTCTCTCTATGTTCCCTATGGTCTCTATGTCTCTCCATGGTCTCTATGTCTCTCTATGGTCCCTACGGTCTCTATGTCTCTCTATGGGTCTCCATGGTCCCTATGTCTCTCCATGTCTCTCCATGGTCTCTATGTCTCTCTATGTCTCTCTATGGTCTCCATGGTCTCTATGTCTCTCTATGGTCTCCATGGTCCCTATGTCTCTCTATGTCTCTCCATGGTCTCTATGTCTCTCTATGTCTCTCTATGGTCCCTACGGTCTCTATGTCTCTCTATGGGTCTCCATGGTCTCTATGTCTCTCTATGGTCTCCACGGTCCCTATGTCTCTCTATGTCTCTCCATGGTCTCTATGTCTCTCTATGTCTCTCTATGGTCTCCATGTTCTCTATGTCTCTCTATGGTCTCCATGGTCTCTATGTCTCTCTATGGTCCCTACGGTCTCTATGTCTCTCTATGGGTCTCCATGGTCTCTATGTTCTCTATGGTCTCTATGTCTCTCTATGGTCCCTACGGTCTCTATGTCTCTCTATGGTCTCCATGGTCCCTATGTCTCTCTATGGGTCTCCATGGTCTCTATGTCTCTCTATGGTCTCCATGGTCTCTATGTCTCTCTATGGTCTCCATGGTCTCTATGTCTCTCCATGGTCTCTATGTCTCTCTATGGGTCTCCATGGTCTCTATGTCTCTCTATGGTCTCCATGGTCTCTATGTCTCTCTATGGGTCTCCATGGTCTCTATGTCTCTCTATGGTCTCCATGGTCTCTATGTCTCTCTATGGGTCTCCATGGTCTCTATGTCTCTCTATGGTCTCCATGGTCCCTATGTCTCTCTATGTCTCTCCATGGTCTCTATGTCTCTCTATGTCTCTCTATGTCTCTCCATGGTCTCTATGTCTCTCTATGGGTCTCCATGGTCCCTATGTCTCTCTATGGTCTCCACGGTCTCTATGTCTCTCTATGGTCCCTACGGTCCCTATGTCTCTCTATGGTCTCCATGGTCCCTATGTCTCTCTATGTCTCTCTATGGTCTCTATGTCTCTCTATGTCTCTCTATGGTCCCTACGGTCCCTCCGCGCTCTCTCCACGGTGTGTCCGTGTCGCCCCCCAGCGGACGCTGCCGAGCAGCGCGGGCTGTGCTTCCGGCTCGTGCTGCCCCCGCAGCGCTGCCAGCACCCGCTGCCCACGCGGCTCACGCGGCAGACGTGCTGCTGCAGCGTGGGCAAGGCCTGGGGGGGGCGCTGCGAGCGCTGCCCCGCCGACGGCACCGGTAACGGGGGGGGGGGCCCACGGGGGGGTATGGGGGGTTCCTATTGGGGGGTCCCATTGGGGGGGGTCCTATTGGTGTATGGGGGGTTCCTATTGGGGGGGTCCCATTTGGGGGGATTTGGGGGGTCTCATTGGGGAGTCCTATTGGTGTATGGGGGGTTCCTATTGGGGGGGTCTCACTGGGGGGGCCCCATTGGGGGGTCCCATTGGGGAGGGTATGGGGGGTTCCTATTGGGGGGTCCCATTGGGGGGGTCCCATTGGGGGTTCCTATTGGTGTATGGAGGGTTCCTCTTGGGGGGGTCCCATTGGGGTGGGTATGGGGGGGATCCTATTGGAGGGGTCCCATTGGGGGGGGTTCCTATGGGTGGGGTCCCATTGGGGTGGGTATGTGGGGGGTCCTATTGTGGGGTCCCATTGGTGGATCCCATTGCTATGGGTATGGGGGGGGCTCCCATTGGTGTGGGTATGGGAGGGGGGTCCCATTGAGGAAGGGTTGGGGTACCCCATTGTGGGTGCCACTGGGGGGGGGCAGCAGTGTGGGGGTACCCATTGGGAGGGATAACGGGTGGGGGCTCCCATTGGGGATGCGGGGGGGGGGGTCCCCATTGGGGAGGCTCAGGCTGGGGGCTCCCATTCGGGGGCTGCTGTGTGCGGATCCCAGCCCCAATTGGGGGGCGCATTGGGGAGGGGGGGGCGCTGACCCCCCCGCCCCCCCCAGCGGCGTTCAAGGCCATCTGCCCCGCGGGGAAGGGGTACCACGTCCTCACCTCGCACCAGACCCTCACCATCCAGGGCGAGAGCGACTTCACCCTCCACATCCACCCCGACGGGGCCCCCCCCGAGCGGCCCCCCCGGCCCCCCCCCGCCCAGCCCCGCGCCCCCCGATGCACCCCCACCCCCAGGTCAGTCACCCCCCAGCATGGACCACCCCTGTGCCCCCCCGTCCCCCCCCCGTGCCCTCCCATCACCTTCCTGTGCCCCCCCATGGACCACCCCTATGCCCCCCCATCACCCCCCTGTGCCCCCCCATAGACCCCCCTGTGCCCCCCATCACCCCTCTGTGCCCCCCCATCACCCCTCTGTGCCCCCCATCACCCCTCTGTGCCCCCCCATCACCTCCCTGTGCCCCCCCATCACCCCTCTGTGCCCCCCATCACCCCTCTGTGCCCCCCCATCACCTCCCTGTGCCCCCCCATGGAGCCCCCTGTGCCCCCCCATCACCTCCCTGTGCCCCCCCATCACCCCCCTGTGCCCCCCCATAGACCCCCCTGTGCCCCCCCATCACCTCCCTGTGCCCCCCCATCACCCCCCTGTGCCCCCCCCATTACCTCCTTCTGTCCCCCCATCATGTCCCTGTGACCCCCCCTATGGACCCCCCTGTGTCCCCCCAATGTGCCCTGCGCCCCCCCCATGGGACCCCCATGTTCCCCCCCATGAATCCTCCCTATCCCCACCATGGACCCCCTGTGTCCCCCCCATCACCCCCTTGTGCCTCCCCATGGACCCCACATTTCACTCCCATAACCCCCCCGTGTTCTCCGCGTGCACTCTGTGCCCCCCCATCACCCCCCTGCCCCCCCCTTGTACCCTGTGCACCCCCCATGGAATCCCCATCCCCCCCATATCCCCTCTGTCGCCCCCCCCATGTCCCCTATGCGCGTCCCTCACCCCCCCCATGACCCCTCCATGCCCCCCACTGTCCCCCCCCCCGTGGGCTCTGTTTGGGGTCTCACCACCCCCTCCCCCCACAGCTGTGACCCCCCCGGCCATGGTGAGTGGGGGGGGATGGGGGGAGCACTGGGGGGGGAGGGGGAGGCCGGGACATGGGGGGGGGGGGATGGGGACATGGGGGGGACATGAGGGGGGATATGGGGGGGATGGGGGTGGGAGCGTTGGGGGGTGGGGGGGGCATGGGGGGGCCGAGGGGACAGCGGTGCCCCCCCCCAGCTCCCGGCCTTCTGGAGCCACTCGGAGGAGCAGGAGCTGGAGCAGCCCCCGGGGAGCACCGACCCCCCCCGGTACCCTGGTGAGGGGGGGGCATGGGCACGGGGGGGGACATGGACATGGGGGGGACATGGACATGGGGGGGACTCATGGACATGGGGGGGACACATGGACATGGGGGGGACATGGACATGGGGACATGGACATGGGGGGGACACATGGACATGGGGGGGACTCATGGACACGGGGGGGGGACACATGGACATGGGGGGGACATGGACATGGGGGGGACTCATGGACATGGGGGGGACACATGGACATGGGGGGGACACATGGACATGGGGGGGACATGGACATGGGGACATGGACATGGGGGGGACACATGGACATGGGGGGGACTCATGGACACGGGGGGGGGACACATGGACATGGGGGGGACATGGACATGGGGGGGGGACACATGGACATGGGGGGGACACATGGACACGGGGGGGGACACATGGACATGGGGGGGACATGGCTGGGAGAGGGCACGGAAGGGACCTGCCCAGGGATGGGGAAAGGATGGGGCTGGGACAGGGATGGGGGGGACATGGACAGGGATGGGGATGGGGATGTGCATGGGAACAGAGCCGGGGGGGCACTGGGGGCGATGGGGGGCAATGGGAGCACGGGGGGGCACTGGGGGTCAATGGGGACACTGGGGGTCAATGGGAGCACTGGGGGTCAATGGGGGCACTGGGGATCAATGGGGGTCAATGGGGGCACTGGGAAACAATGGGGGTCAATGGGGGCACTGGGGGTCAATGGGAGCACTGGGGGTCAATGGGGGCACTGGGGATCAATGGGGCTCAATGGGAGTGCTGGGGAGCAATGGGGGTCAATAGGGGCACTGGAGGTCAATGGGGCACTGGGGGGTCAATGGGGATCAATGGGGGCACTGGGGATCAATGGGGGTCAATGGGGGTCAATGGGGGTACTGGGGGTCAGTGGGAGCACTGGGGGTCAATGGGGGCACTGAGGCTCAATGGGGCACAGGGGATCAATGGGGCTCAATGGGGGCACTGAGGCTCAATGGGGCACAGGGGATCAATGGGGCTCAATGGGGGCACTGAGGCTCAATGGGGCACAGGGGATCAATGGGGCTCAATGGGGGCACTGAGGCTCAATGGGGCACGGGGGGGCAGTGCTGAACCCGTGCCCCCCCCAGAGGTCCTGGCCCGCCCCACCGCGGCCGTGCTGTGGCGCGTGGTGGAGCAGCTCACGCGCAGCGCCGCCGAGATCGCCCCCACCCAGGTCACGGGTGAGGGACCCCGCACCCCCCCGTAACCCCCCCACCCCCCCCAGACCCCCCCCTGACCCCCCCTGGGCCCCCCCAGAGACGGACGAGTGCAAACTGAACCGGAACATCTGCGGCCCCGGGGAGTGCGTGATGGGCGCGGGGGGGTACAGCTGCATCTGCTACCCCGGGTACCGCTGGCACCCGCAGCGCCGCTACTGCACCGGTACGGGCCGGGGCCATGGGGGCCATGGGGGCTATGGGGCAATGGGGGCTATGGGGGCTATGGGGCAATGGGGGTAATGAGGGCAATGGGGGTAATGGGGGCAATGGGGGCTATGGGGCAATGGGGGTAATGAGGGCAATGGGGGTAATGGGGGCTATGGGGTAATGGGGGCAATGGGGGGAATGGGGGCTATAGGGCCAGGGGGGGCACGTACATGTGTGTGCATGGGGAGCACAGCCGTACACGTGTGTGCAGGGTGCAGTACAGGTCAGTGTGAGAGCACACGCGTGTGCATGGGCAGCAGAGCACACATGGATGGGGCAGCAGAGCACACACGTGCATGGGGCAGCAGAGCACACACGTGGATGGGGCAGCAGAGCACACACATGGATGGGGCAGCAGAGCACACACGTGCATGGGGCAGCAGAGCACACGTGCATGGGGCAGCAGAGCACACACATGGATGGGGCAGCAGAGCACACATGGATGGGGCAGCAGAGCACACACATGGATGGGGCAGCAGAGCACACATGGATGGGGCAGCAGAGCACACACATGGATGGGGCAGCAGAGCACACATGGATGGGGCAGCAGAGCACACACATGGATGGGGCAGCAGAGCACACACATGGATGGGGCAGCGGAGCACACACATGGATGGGGCAGCGGAGCACACATGGATGGGGCAGCAGAGCACACACATGGATGGGGCAGCAGAGCACACATGGATGGGGCAGCACAGCACACACATGGATGGGGCAGCACAGCACACACATGGATGGGGCAGCAGAGCACACATGGATGGGGCAGCAGAGCACACACATGGATGGGGCAGCAGAGCACACATGGATGGGGCAGCAGAGCACACGTGGATGGGGCAGCAGAGCACACACATGGATGGGGCAGCAGAGCACACATGGATGGGGCAGCAGAGCACACGTGGATGGGGCAGCAGAGCACACATGGATGGGGCAGCAGAGCACACACGTGGATGGGGCAGCAGAGCACACATGGATGGGGCAGCAGAGCACACACATGGATGGGGCAGCAGAGCACACGTGCATGGGGCAGCAGAGCACACACATGGATGGGGCAGCAGAGCACACATGGATGGGGCAGCAGAGCACACATGGATGGGGCAGCAGAGCACACACATGGATGGGGCAGCAGAGCACACACGTGGATGGGGCAGCAGAGCACACATGGATGGGGCAGCAGAGCACACACATGGATGGGGCAGCAGAGCACACGTGCATGGGGCAGCAGAGCACACATGGATGGGGCAGCAGAGCACACGTGCATGGGGCAGCAGAGCACACACGTGCATGGGGCAGCAGAGCACACATGCATGGGGCAGCAGAGCACACATGGATGGGGCAGCAGAGCACACACATGGATGGGGCAGCAGAGCACACACATGGATGGGGCAGCAGAGCACACGTGGATGGGGCAGCAGAGCACACACATGGATGGGGCAGCAGAGCACACATGGATGGGGCAGCAGAGCACACACATGGATGGGGCAGCAGAGCACACGTGCATGGGGCAGCAGAGCACACACATGGATGGGGCAGCAGAGCACACACATGCATGGGGCAGCAGAGCACACGTGGATGGGGCAGCAGAGCACACACATGGATGGGGCAGCAGAGCACACACATGGATGGGGCAGCAGAGCACACATGGATGGGGCAGCAGAGCACACACATGGATGGGGCAGCAGAGCACACGTGCATGGGGCAGCAGAGCACACACATGGATGGGGCAGCAGAGCACACACATGCATGGGGCAGCAGAGCACACGTGGATGGGGCAGCAGAGCACACACATGGATGGGGCAGCAGAGCACACACATGGATGGGGCAGCAGAGCACACACGTGCATGGGGCAGCAGAGCACACATGGATGGGGCAGCAGAGCACACGCGTGCATGGGGCAGCACAGCACACGTGTGCCCACGCTCGCTCACGCCATCACACGCATGTGCCCCGCACAGACGTGAACGAGTGTGAGGCGGAGCCGTGCGGCGCGGGCCGGGGCGTGTGCATGAACACGGGCGGCTCCTACAACTGCCACTGCCACCGCGGCTTCCAGCTCAGCCTGCACAAGGGAGTGCGCTCCTGCAGCGGTACGGCATGGCTGTGGGGTATGGGTGTGGGTATGGGTATGGGTATGGGTATGGGTATGGGTGTGGGTATGGGTATGGCTGTGGGGTATGGGTATGGGTATGGGTGTGGGTATGGGTATGGGTATGGGAGTGGGGTATGGGGTATGGGGTATGGGGTATGGGATATGGGGTATGGGGTATGGGGTATGGGTATGGGTATGGGTATGGGAGTGGGGTATGGGGTATGGGGTATGGGGTATGGGGTATGGGATATGGGGTATGGGATATGGGGTATGGGGTATGGGGTATGGGATATGGGGTATGGGATATGGGGTATGGGGTATGGGGTATGGGATATGGGGTATGGGGTATGGGGTATGGGATATGGGGTATGGGATATGGGGTATGGGGTATGGGGTATGGGATATGGGATATGGGGTATGGGGTATGGGGTATGGGGTATGGGGTATGGGATATGGGGTATGGGATATGGGGTATGGGGTATGGGGTATGGATATGGGGTATGGGGTATGGGATATGGGGTATGGGATATGGGGTATGGGGTATGGGGTATGGGATATGGGGTATGGGGTATGGGATATGGGGTATGGGGTATCTGTGCCCCAGGGCAGGGCCCAGCCCCTTCCCACCTTCCCAGGGCCCCTCACCCTTTCCCTGTGCCCCCGCAGACATCAATGAGTGCCTCGAGGCCGGGACGTGCCCCGAGGGCAAATGTGAGAACCACCCGGGGGGGTTCCTGTGCAGCCCCTGCCCCCCCGGCTACCGCGGCCACAACGGCGCCTGCATCGGTGCGAGCCCCCCCCTTGGGACCCCCAATTGGGACCCCCCCCTTGGAACTCCCCTTTGGGACCCCTTTGCCCCCCCCCTTGGAACCCCCCTTTGGGACCCCTTTGCCCCCCCCCTTGGAACCCCCCTTGGAACCCCCCTTTGGGACCCCTTTGCCCCCCCTGCCCATGGCTGGGGGCTGATGGGGTCCCGCAGATGTGAACGAGTGCGAGGGGGGGGGGCTCTGCCCCAGCGGTGTCTGCGTCAACACCCCCGGCTCCTACAAGTGCCAGTGCCCCCCCGGGCTGCAGCCAGCCAGGGACCCCCCCCGCTGCCAGGGTACCTGCGGCGGGGGCTATGGGGGCTATGGGGGCTATGGGAGCTATGGGGCTATGGGGCTATGGGGCTATGGGGGCTATGGAGGGCTATGGGGGGCTATGGGAGCTATGGGGCTATGGGGGCTATGGGGCTATGGGGCTATGGGGGCTATGGGGCTATGGGGCTATGGGGGCTATGGGGCTATGGGGGCTATGGAGGGCTATGGAGGGCTATGGGGGCTATGGGAGCTATGGGGCTATGGGGGCTATGGGGCTATGGGGGCTATGGGGGCTATGGAGGGCTATGGGGGGCTATGGGAGCTATGGGGGCTATGGGGGCTATGGGGCTATGGGGCTATGGGGGCTATGGGGCTATGGGGCTATGGAGGGCTATGGGGGGCTATGGGGGCTATGGGGCTATGGGGCTATGGGGGCTATGGGGCTATGGGGGCTATGGAGGGCTATGGGGGGCTATGGGGGCTATGGGGGCTATGGGGGCTATGGGGCTATGGGGCTATGGGGGCTATGGGGCTATGGGGGCTATGGAGGGCTATGGGGGGCTATGGGGGCTATGGGGCTATGGGGCTATGGGGGCTATGGAGGGCTATGGGGGGCTATGGGGGCTATGGGGGCTATGGGCATGGGGGGCTAAGTGGGCTATGGGGGGGTCTATGGGTAGCTACAGGGGTCTATAAAGGGGCTGTATGAGTATGGGGTGTCTGGGGGGTCTATAGAGGTCAGGGAGCTCTATGGGGCACTATGGGGTGTCTGGGGGGTCTATGGGTGCCTATGGGGCTCTATGGGGCTCTATGGGTGTCTATGGGGCTCTATGGGGCTCTATGGGGCTCTATGGGTCCCCATCTCCCCGCAGACATCGATGAGTGTGAGTTCGCGGCCGCGTGCGTGGGGGGGGAGTGCGTGAACACCCCCGGCTCCTTCCGGTGCCTCTGCAGGGCCGGGTTCACACTGCGGCACGGCCGCACCTGCCAGGGTGGGTGCAGGGCCCGGGGGGGCGATGGGGGCGATGGGGGGGATGGGGGGGATGGGGGCGATGGGGGCGATGGGGGGGATGGGGGCGATGGGGGGAATGGGGGCGATGGGGGGGATGGGGGCGATGGGGGTGATAGGGGTGATGGGGGGTGTTGGGGGGCTATGGGGATGATGGGGAGCAATGGGGGCAATGGGGGCAATTGGGGGATGATGGGGGCCAACTGGGGCCAATGGGAGTGATGGGGGCTATGGAGGGCTATGTGGTGTATGGGTGTCTGTGGGGGCAGTGGGTGTCTCTGGGGGCTACAGGTGTCTATGGGGTCCATGGGTGTCTATGGGGGTCCATGGGTGTCTATGGGGTCCATGGGTGCCTCTGGGGTCCATGGGTGTCTATGGGGTCCATGGGTGCCTCTGGGGTCCATGGGTGTCTATGGGGGTCCATGGGTGTCTATGGGGTCCATGGGTGCCTCCGGGGTCCATGGGTGTCTATGGGGGTCCATGGGTGTCTATGGGGTCCATGGGTGCCTCCGGGGTCCATGGGTGTCTATGGGGTCCGTGGGTGCCTCCGGGGTCCATGGGTGTCTATGGGGGTCCATGGGTGTCTATGGGGTCCATGGGTGCCTCCGGGGTCCATGGGTGTCTATGGGGGTCCATGGGTGTCTATGGGATCCATGGGTGTCTATGGGGTCCATGGGTGCCTCGGGGGTCCATGGGTGCCTCGGGGGTCCATGGGTGTCTATGGGATCCATGGGTGCCTCGGGGGTCCATGGGTGCCTCCGGGGTCCATGGGTGTCTATGGGGTCCATGGGTGCCTCTGGGGTCCATGGGTGTCTATGGGGTCCATGGGTGCCTCTGGGGTCCATGGGTGTCTATGGGATCCATGGGTGTCTATGGGGTCCATGGGTGCCTCTGGGGTCCATGGGTGTCTATGGGATCCATGGGTGCCTCGGGGGTCCATGGGTGCCTCGGGGGTCCATGGGTGTCTATGGGATCCATGGGTGCCTCGGGGGTCCATGGGTGCCTCGGGGGTCCATGGGTGTCTATGTGATCCATGGGTGTCTATGGGGTCCATGGGTGTCTATGGGATCCATGGGTGTCTATGGGGTCCATGGGTGTCTATGTGATCCATGGGTGTCTATGGGGTCCATGGGTGTCTATGGGGTCCATGGGTGCCTCTGGGGTCCATGGGTGCCTCTGGGGTCCATGGGTGTCTATGGGGTCCATGGGTGTCTATGTGATCCATGGGTGTCTATGGGGTCCATGGGTGTCTATGGGATCCATGGGTGTCTATGGGGTCCATGGGTGTCTATGGGGTCCATGGGTGTCTATGGGATCCATGGGTGTCTCTGGGGTCCATGGGTGCCTCTGGGGTCCATGGGTGCCTCTGGGGTCCATGGGTGTCTCTGGGGTCCATGGGTGCCTCGGGGGTCCATGGGTGCGATGCGGTGCCGAAGCCTCACCCCCCCATGTGCAGACATCGATGAGTGTGCGCTGGACCCGGGGCTCTGCGCCCCCCATGGCGCCTGCACCAACCTCGAGGGCTCCTTCGTCTGCCACTGCCCCCCCGGGTACAGCCCCACACCCGACCAGCGCGGCTGCACCGGTGCGTGGGGCAATGGGGGGCGATGGGCCTGGGGGGGGTCCTGGGAGGGCCGGGGGTGCCCAAAGGGGTATGGGGGCACTGAGGAGGCCCTGGGGTGTTAATGGATGGCTATGGGATGGCTCTGGGGTCTCTATGGGTCTCTATGGTCTCTATGGCTCTCTATGGTCCCCATGGTCCCTATGGTCTCTATGGTCTCTATCGTCTCTATGGTCCCTATGGTCTCTATGGTCCCCATGGTCCCTACGGTCCCTATGGCTCTCTATGGTCCCTATGGTCCCTATGGTCCCTATGGGTCCCTACGGTCCCTATGGTCCCTATGGCTCTCTATGGTCCCTATGGTCCCTATGGCTCTCTATGGCTCTCTATGGTCCCTATGGTCCCTACGGTCCCTACGGTCCCTATGGTCCCTATGGCTCTCTATGGTCCCTATGGTCCCTATGGCTCTCTATGGCTCTCTATGGTCCCTATGGTCCCTATGGGTCCCTACGGTCCCTATGGTCCCTATGGCTCTCTATGGTCCCTATGGTCCCTATGGCTCTCTATGGCTCTCTATGGTCCCTATGGTCCCTACGGTCCCTACGGTCCCTATGGTCCCTATGGCTCTCTATGGTCCCTATGGTCCCTATGGCTCTCTATGGCTCTCTATGGTCCCTATGGTCCCTATGGGTCCCTATGGTCCCTACGGTCCCTATGGTCCCTATGGGTCTCTATGGTCTCTACGGTCCCTATGGTCCCTATGGCTCTCTATGGCTCTCTATGGTCCCTATGGTCCCTATGGCTCTCTATGGCTCTCTATGGTCCCTATGGTCCCTATGGCTCTCTATGGCTCTCTACGGTCCCTATGGGTCCCCATGGTCCCTATGGTCCCTGTGGGTGCCGCCGCGGCACCGGTGCTGACGGGGGCTCAGCGCGGGCCCCCCCCGCGCCGCGGAAGCTGTGCTACCTCAGCCTGGAGGACTCCGTGTTCTGTGACTCGGTGCTGGGCACCAACGTGACGCGGGGCGAGTGCTGCTGCTCGCTGGGCGCGGGCTGGGGCGACCAATGCGAGGTGTTCCCCTGCCCCCTGCCCTCCTCGGGTACGGCCGCGGGCGCTATGGGGGGGATGGGGTGAGCTATAGGGCGCAGTATGGGGTGCGCTATGGGGTGGGCTGTGGGGTGGGCTATGGGATGCGCTATAGGGCGCAGTATGGGGTGCGCTATGGGGCGGGCTGTGGGGTGGGATGTGGGGTGGGCTATAGGGCAGGCTATGGGGTGGGCTGTGGGGTGGGCTGTGGGATGCGCTATAGGGCAAGCTATGGGGTGGGCTGTGGGGTGGGATGTGGGGTGGGCTATAGGGCAGGCTATGGGGTGGGCTGTGGGGTGGGATGTGGGGTGGGCTATAGGGCAGGCTATGGGGTGGGCTGTGGGGTGGGCTGTGGGGTGGGCTGTGGGATAGGCTATGGGGTGCGCTATGGGGTGAGCTATAGGGCGCAGTATGGGGTGCGCTATGGGGTGGGCTGTGGGGTGGGCTATGGGATGCGCTATAGGGCGCAGTATGGGGTGCGCTATGGGGCGGGCTGTGGGGTGGGATGTGGGGTGGGCTATAGGGCAGGCTATGGGGTGGGCTGTGGGGTGGGCTGTGGGATGCGCTATAGGGCAAGCTATGGGGTGGGCTGTGGGGTGGGATGTGGGGTGGGCTATAGGGCAGGCTATGGGGTGGGCTGTGGGGTGGGCTGTGGGATGCGCTATAGGGCAAGCTATGGGGTGGGCTGTGGGGTGGGATGTGGGGTGGGCTATAGGGCAGGCTATGGGGTGGGCTGTGGGGTGGGCTGTGGGATGCGCTATAGGGCAAGCTATGGGGTGGGCTGTGGGGTGGGATGTGGGGTGGGCTATAGGGCAGGCTATGGGGTGGGCTGTGGGGTGGGCTGTGGGGTGGGCTGTGGGATAGGCTATGGGGTGCGCTATGGGGTGAGCTATAGGGCGCAGTATGGGGTGCGCTATGGGGCGGGCTGTGGGGTGGGCTGTGGGATAGGCTATGGGGTGCGCTATGGGGTGAGCTATAGGGCGCAGTATGGGGTGCGCTATGGGGCGGGCTGTGGGGTGGGATGTGGGGTGGGCTATAGGGCAAGCTATGGGGTGGGCTGTGGGGTGGGCTGTGGGGTGGGATGTGGGGTGGGCTATAGGGCAAGCTATGGGGTGGGCTGTGGGGTGGGCTGTGGGATGCGCTATAGGGCAGGCTATGGGGTGGGCTGTGGGGTGGGCTATGGGATGCGCTATAGGGCAGGCTATGGGGTGGGCTGTGGTGTGGGCTGTGGGATAGGCTATGGGGTGCGCTATGGGGTGCGCTATGGGGTGAGCTATAGGGCGCAGTATGGGGTGTGCTATGGGGCAGGCTGTGGGGTGGGGTATGGGTCGTGCTATGGGGCAGGGTATGGGACGGGCTATAGGGTGCGCTATGGGGAAGGCTATGGGGTGCACTATGGGGGGGTTGTGGGTCGGGCTTTGGGGCAGGCTATGGGGCAGGCTATGGGGTGAGCTCTGGGGTGGGCTGTAGGGTGGGCTATGGGGCAGGCTATGGGGTGGGCTATGGGGTGCACTATGGGGCGGGCTATGGGGTGGGCTATGGGATGCGCTATAGGGCAGGGTATGGGGGGAGCTGTGGCATAGGCTATGGGGTACACTATGGGGCAGGCCATGGGGTGGGCTATGGGATGAGCTATAGGGCGCTCTATGGTGTGGGCCATGGGGTACACTATTGTGTGCACTATGGGGCAGGCCTGGGGGTGGGCAATGGAGAGGGCTGCGGGGTGGGCTATAGGGTGGGCCATGGGGTGCGCTATGGGGCAGGCTATGGGGCACACTATGGGGTGTGCTATGGGGCGAGCTATGAGGAGTGCTATGGGGTGGATGTGGGGCAGGCTGGGGGACGGCTGTGGGGCGGGTTGTGGGGTGCGCTATGGGGCAGGTGTGGGGCGGGTTGTGGGGTGCGCTATGGGGCAGGTGTGGGGTGCGCTATGGGGCAGGTGTGGGGCGGGTTGTGGGGTGCGCTATGGGGCAGGTGTGGGGTGCGCTATGGGGCAGGTGTGGGGCGCGTTGTGGGGTGCGCTATGGGGCAGGTGTGGGGTGCGCTATGGGGCAGGTGTGGGGCGGGTTGTGGGGTGCGCTATGGGGCAGGTGTGGGGTGCGCTATGGGGCAGGTGTGGGGTGCGCTATGGGGCAGGTGTGGGGTGCGCTATGGGGCAGGCTACGGAGGGATTGGGGGTCCCCAATGAGGCGTTACCCCATCTGCATCCCCTCTTTGAGGAGTCACTATGATAGATATGGGGGGGTGCAGTGGGTGTGGGGGGGGTGCAGTGGATGCGGGGGGGGTGCAGTGGGTGTGGGGGGGGTGCAGTGGATGCGGGGGGGGTGCAGTGGGTGTGGGGGGGGTGCAGTGGATGCGGGGGGGGTGCAGTGGGTGTGGGGGGGGTGCAGTAGGTCCGGGGGGGGTGCAGTGGGTCCGGGGGGGTGCAGTGGGTGCGGGGGGGGTGCAGTGGGTGTGGGGGGGGTGCAGTGGGTGCGGGGGGGTGCAGTGGGTGCGGGGGGGGTGCAGTGGGTCCGGGGGGGTGCAGTGGGTGCGGGGCCCCCACGGGGGTTGCTCCCATCCCCCCATGGGGCTCCCGGCGCAGGGCCGGGGGGGTCCGGGTCCGGTTTGGGTGCAGCCCCCGCCCCCCCCCAGCCGAGTTCCTGGCGCTGTGCCCCGATGGGAAGGGCTTCATCCAGGACGAGAACGGCGTTGACTTCGGGGTCCCCGCGCACCGCGGTGAGAGCCCCCCCGGGACCCCCCCATCGGAGCCCCCCCGGGACCCCCCCATCGGAGCCCCCCCGGGACCCCAATCACAGCCCCCATGCGCTGAGCTGCTGCCCCCCCCCCCGTGTCCCATCCCCTGGGGTCTCTTGGGGGGGGGCGTTGTCCTGAGGGTCCCATTGGGGGTCCCTGTTCTTGGGGATTCCTTCCTGGGGGGCTGTGGAGGGTGGGGAGGGGCTATGGGGTGTGGGGCACTCTGTGGGTCTGTGGGTCCATGGGGTGTGGGTGCTCTATGGGTCCGTGGCTCTATGGGGTGGGCGCTCTATGGGGTCCGTGGCTCTATGGGGGGGCGCTCTATGGGGTCCGTGGCTCTATGGGGTCCGTGGCTCTATGGGGTCTGTGGCTCTATGGGTCCGTGGCTCTATGGGGTGGGCGCTCTATGGGGTCCGTGGCTCTATGGGGTCCGTGGCTCTATGGGTCCGTGGCTCTATGGGGTCCGTGGCTCTATGGGGGGGCGCTCTATGGGTCCATGGGGTGGGCACTCTATGGGGTCCGTGGCTCTATGGGGTGGGCGCTCTATGGGGTCCGTGGGTCCATGGGGTGGGCGTTCTATGGGGTCCGTGGCTCTATGGGGTCTGTGGCTCTATGGGGTCCGTGGCTCTATGGGGTGGGCGCTCTATGGGGTCTGTGGCTCTATGGGGTCCGTGGCTCTATGGGGTGGGCGCTCTATGGGGTCCGTGGCTCTATGGGGTCTGTGGCTCTATGGGGTCCGTGGCTCTATGGGGTGGGCGCTCTATGGGGTGGGCGCTCTATGGGGTCCGTGGGTCCATGGGGTGGGCGTTCTATGGGGTCCGTGGCTCTATGGGGTCTGTGGCTCTATGGGGTCCGTGGCTCTATGGGGTGGGCGCTCTATGGGGTCTGTGGCTCTATGGGGTCCGTGGCTCTATGGGGTCCGTGGCTCTATGGGGTGGGCGCTCTATGGGGTCCGTGGCTCTATGGGGTCCGTGGCTCTATGGGGTCCGTGGCTCTATGGGGGGGCGCTCTATGGGTCCGTGGCTCTATGGGGTCTGTGGCTCTATGGGGTCCGTGGCTCTATGGGGGGGCGCTCTATGGGTCCGTGGCTCTATGGGGGGGCGCTGTATGGGTCCGTGGCTCTATGGGGTGGGCGCTCTATGGGTCCGTGGCTCTATGGGGGGGCGTTCTATGGTCCATGGGGTGGGCGCTCTATGGGTCCGTGGCTCTATGGGGTCCGTGGCTCTATGGGTCCGTGGCTCTATGGGGTCCGTGGCTCTATGGGGGGGCGCTCTATGGGTCCATGGGGTGGGCGCTCTATGGGTCCGTGGCTCTATGGGGGGGCGCTCTATGGTCCATGGGGTGGGCGCTCTATGGGTCCGTCCCCGCGCGCCCCCCAGCGGCGCTGACGCGCGGCGCCGCAGACATCGATGAGTGCGGTCTGTTCGGGCCCGAGATCTGCAAGGACGGGAAGTGCGTGAACACGCAGCCGGGCTATGAGTGCTACTGCAAGCAGGGCTTCGACTATGACAGCGGCGTCCTGCAGTGCCTCGGTGCGCCATGGGGCGCGCGGGGTGGGGCTGGGGGGGGCTGGGGGGATGTGGGGCTGGGGGGGCTATGGGGCTATGGAGGATATGGGGGCTATGGGGGGCTATGGGGCTATGGAGGATATGGGGGCTATGGGGCTATGGAGGATATGGGGGCTATGGGGGGCTATGGGGGGCTATGGGGGCTGTGGGGGCTATGGGGCTATGGGGGCTATGGGGCTGTGGGGGCTGTGGGGGCTATGGGGCTGTGGGGGCTATGGGGGCTATGGGGGCTATGGGGGCTATGGGGCTATGGGGGCTATGGGGGCTATGGGAGCTATGGGGGCTATGGGGCTATGGGGGCTATGGGGCTATGGGGGATATGGGGGATATGGGGGCTATGGGGGCTATGGGGCTATAGGGGCTATGGGGGCTATGGGAGCTATGGGGGCTATGGGGGCTATGGGGCTGTGGGGGCTGTGGGGGCTATGGGGGCTATGGGGCTGTGGGGGATATGGGGGCTATGGGGGGCTATGGGGCCGTGGGGGCTATGGGGCTATGGGGTCTATGGGGGCTATGGGGCTATGGGAGCCTATGGGGCCCTGGGGCCATGTGGCTCCCGGGCTCCTCACGGCCCCCCCAGACGTGGACGAGTGCCTGGATGAGTCCAACTGCGTGGATGGGGCGTGCGAGAACACGCGGGGGTCGTTCCGCTGCTCCTGCCCCCCCGGCACCCGCTACCACCCCCCCCAGCGCCGCTGCCTGCCCCCCCCCGAGCACGGTATGGGGGGGGGGGGGAGCTGTGCGAGCCCAGGGGAGGGGGGTGAGCCCCATTGAGCCCCATTGGGCACCATTGAACCCCATTGAGCCCCGTTGAGAGCCATTGAGCCCCATTGAGCCCCATTGGGCACCATTGAGCCCCATTGGGCACCATTGGGCACCATTGAACCCCATTGAGCCCCAGAGGAGGGGGGTGAGCCCCATTGAGCCCCATTGGGCACCATTGAACCCCATTGAGCCCCATTGAGCACCATGGGAGGGGTGTGAGCCCCATTGAGCCCCGTTGGGCACCATTGAACCCCATTGAGCCCCGTTGAGAGCCATTGAGCCCCATTGAGCCCCATTGGGCACCATTGAGCCCCATTGAGCCCCATGGAGGGGTGTGAGCCCCATTGAGCCCCGTTGAGAGCCATTGAGCCCCATTGAGCCCCATTGGGCACCATTGAGCCCCATTGAGCCCCATGGAGGGGTGTGAGCCCCATTGAGCCCCGTTGAGAGCCATTGAGCCCCATTGAGCCCCATTGGGCACCATTGAGCCCCATTGAGCCCCATGGAGGGGTGTGAGCCCCATTGAGCCCCGTTGAGAGCCATTGAGCCCCATTGAGCACCGTTGAGAGCCATTGAGCCTCACTGAACCCCATTGAGCCCCACTGAGCCCTATAGAGCTCCATTGAGCACCACTGAGCACCGCTGAGCCCCATTGAGCCTCATTGAGCACCACTGAGCACCGCTGAGCCCCATTGAGCCTCATTGGGCCCCATTGAGTACCACTGAGCACCGCTGAACCCCACTGAGTGCCATTGAGCCTCATTGAGCACCGCTGAGCCCCATTGAGCCTCACTGAGCACCACTGAGCCCCATTGAGCGCCATTGAGACCCACTGAGCCCCATTGAGTGCCATTGAGCCCCACTGAGCCCCATTGAGCCTCATTGAGTCCCATAGAGCTCCGGTGAGACCCACTGAGCCCCATTGAGGCCATTGAGCCTCATTGAGCACCATAGAGCCCCATTGAGCAACACTGAGTGCCATTGAGCCCCACTGAGCCCCATTGAGTGCCATTGAGCCCCACTGAGCCCCATTGAGCCTCATTGAGCCCCATAGAGCCCCATTGAGACCTACTGAGCCCCATTGACTGCCATTGAGCCCCACTGAGCCCCATTGAGCCTCATTGAGCCCCATAGAGCCCCATTGAGACCCACTGAGCCCCATTGACTGCCATTGAGCCCCACTGAGCCCCATTGAGCCTCATTGAGCCCCATAGAGCCCCATTGAGACCCACTGAGCCCCATTGAGCGCCACTGAGCCCCACTGCCCCCCACTGAGCCCCTCACTCCCCCCTCCCCTCCCGCAGAGCGCCCCCCGGCGGGAGCGGTGCCCGCGGAGCGCCCCCTGGCGGCGCGGCGGGACGTGTGCTGGCAGCGGCGCGGGGAGGATGCGCTGTGCGGAGCGCCGCTGGGGGCGGGGCCGCTGCCCATGGAGGAGTGCTGCTGCCGGGGGGGGGCGGGGTGGGGGCGGCGCTGCAGAGCGTGCCCCCCCCGCGGGGCGGGTGAGCGGCGGGGGGGGGATGGGGGATGGGGGGGGATGGGGGTTATGGGGTATGGGGGAGCTATAGGGTATGGGGCTATAGCATATGGGGGGTTCTATGGGGGTCTACAGGGTATGGGGGCTCTTTGGGGTATGGGGGCAATGGGGTATGGGGGTGTTCTATGGGGGTCTATAGAGTATGGGGGGCAATGGGGTATGGGGGCTATGGGGTATGGGGGTTATGGGGTATGGGGGTTATGGGGTATGGGGGGCAATGGGGTATGGGGGTTATAGGGTATGGGGGTCTATAGGGTATGGGGGCTATGGGGTATGGGGGTGTTCTATGGGGGTCTATAGGGTAGGGGGGGCAGTGCGGTATGGGGGGCAATGGGGTATGGGGGTGGTCTATGGGGGTCTATAGGGTATGGGGGGCAATGGGGTATGGGGGTTATGGGTATGGGGGAGCTATAGGGTATGGGGGTGTTCTATGGGGTATGTGGGGCTATAGGGGGTGGGGGGGTCTTTGGGGCATGAGAGGGGTTCTATGGGGTACGGGTTCTATAGGGGCTGGGGGCTCTATGGGCTCTGGGGGTGTGGGGCTCACCTCTGCCCCCCCCAGGCCTCCAGTGCTCATCCTCGCAGAGCGAGAGCAATTCCTTCTGGGACGTGAGCCCCTTGGGGCTGGGGGGGCCGCGGCGAGGTGGGACCCCTGCACCCCCCAATGGGACCCCCAAAGGGACCCCTGCACCCCCCTAAGGGACCCCCAATGGGACCCCTGCACCCCCCAATGGGACCCCCAAAGGGACCCCTGCACCCCCCTAAGGGACCCCCAATGGGACCCCTGCACCCCCCAATGGGACCCCCAAAGGGACCCCTGCACCCCCCAATGGGACCCCCAATGGGACCCCTGCACCCCCCAATGGGACCCCCAAAGGGACCCCTGCACCCCCCTAAGGGACCCCTGCACCCCCCAAAGGGACCCCCAATGGGACCCCTGCACCCCCCAAAGGGACCCCTGCACCCCCCTAAGGGACCCCCAAAGGGACCCCTGCACCCCCCTAAGGGACCCCCAATGGGACCCCTGCACCCCCCAATGGGACCCCCAAAGGGACCCCAAAGGGACCCCTGCACCCCCCCAAAGGGACCCCAAAGGAACCCCCAAAGGGACCCCACCCCCCCAATGGGACCCCCAATGGGACCCCTGCACCCCCCAATGGGACCCCCAAAGGGACCCCACCCCCCAATGGGACCCCCAAAAGGACCCCTGCACCCCCCAATGGGACCCCCCCCAAAGGGACCCCCAATGGCACCCCCAAAGGGACCCCAAAGGACCCCCCAAAAGGACCCCCAGTGGGACCCCACCCCCCCCAGTGGGACCCCCAATGCCCCCCCCCAAGCCCTGGCCCAGGACCCCCATTTCCCCCCATCCTCTCTGTGCCCCCCCAGGGGAGGAGAGCTCAGAGGAGGACTCAGCGGAGTGCCCGTGCCCCGGGGGGGGGCTCTGCCTCCGGCCCATCCCAGGCTGGGGCTGTGAGTGCCCCCCCGGCTTCCAGCCCGACCCTGCCCGCACCCGGTGCCTGGGTGAGCCCCCCCCCGGGCTTGGGGGCAATGGGGGGGTCTATGGGGGTCTGGGGGTTTCTATGGGGTGTCCATGGGGTGTCTGTGGGGCTCTGGGGGGGGGCTATGGCTCTTCCTGATGTTTATGACTCTATAGGTCCCTATGGTCTCTATGGGGTCTGTATGGTCTCTATGGGGTCTCTGTGGGTCTCTATGGTCTCTATGGGTCTCTATGGATTTTTTATGTGTGTCTATGGGGTCTGTATGGGTGTCTATGGGGTCTGTATGGTCTCTATGGGGTCTCTATGGGTCTCTATAGGTCCCTGTGGTCTCTATGGGGTCTCTATGCATGTCTATGGGGTCTCTATGGTCCCTATGGTCCCTATGGGTCCCTATGGGTCTCCATGGTCTCTATGGTCCCTATGATCTCTATGGGTGCCTATGGGTCCCTATGGGTCCCTATGGTCTCTATGGTCCCTATGGGTCCCTATGGGTCCCTATGGCCCCTATGGTCTCTATGGTCCCTATGGCCCCTATGGCCCCTATGGTCTCTATGGTCCCTATGGTCTCTATGGCCCCTATGGCCCCTATGGTCTCTATGGTCCCTATGGCCCCTATGGTCTCTATGGTCCCTATGGTCTCTATGGTCCCTATGGCCCCTATGGCTCTCTATGGCCCCTATGGCTCTCTATGGTCTCTATGGTCCCTATGGCCCCTATGGTCTCTATGGTCCCCATGGCCTCTATGGTCCCTATGGCCCCTATGGTCTCTATGGCCCCTATGGTCTCTATGGCCCCTATGGTCTCTATGGTCCCTATGGCCCCTATGGTCTCTATGGTCCCCATGGTCTCTATGGTCCCTATGGTCCCTATGGCCTCTATGGTCCCTATGGTCTCTATGGTCCCTATGGCCCCTATGGCCCCTATGGCCCCTATGGTCCCTATGGCCTCTATGGTCCCTATGGTCTCTATGGTCCCTATGGCCCCTATGGTCTCTATGGTCCCTATGGTCTCTATGGTCCCTATGGCCCCTATGGTCTCTATGGTCCCTATGGTCTCTATGGTCCCTATGGCCCCTATGGTCTCTATGGTCTCTATGGCCCCTATGGTCTCTATGGTCCCTATGGCCCCTATGGTCTCTATGGCCCCTATGGCCCCTATGGTCTCTATGGCCCCTATGGTCTCTATGGTCCCTATGGCCCCTATGGCCCCTATGGTCCCTATGGCCCCTATGGTCTCTATGGCCCCTATGGTCTCTATGGTCCCTATGGCCCCTATGGTCTCTATGGCCCCTATGGCCCCTATGGTCTCTATGGTCCCTATGGCCCCTATGGTCTCTATGGTCTCTATGGTCTCTATGGTCCCTATGGTCTCTATGGCCCCTATGGCTCTCTATGGTCCCTATGGCCCCTATGGTCTCTATGGCCCCTATGGTCCCTATGGCCCCTATGGCTCTCTATGGCCCCTATGGTCTCTATGGCCCCTATGGCTCTCTATGGCCCCTATGGTCTCTATGGTCCCTATGTGCCCCTCTGCCCGCAGACGTGGACGAGTGCCGGGAGCCGGGGCGGGCGCTGCGCTGCCGCCAGGAGCGGGAGCGCTGCGTGAACACGAGCGGCTCCTTCCGCTGCGCCTGCAAGGCCGGGAGCGCGCGCGCGCGGCCGCACGGGGGCCTCTGCGTGCCCCAGCGCCGCTGAGCACAATGAAGGCGCAGAGAGAGGGCGGCTGCAGCGCGTTCCTGGGCTGGGGGGGCAGTGGGGGTGATGGGGGCAATGGAGTAATGGGGGCAATGGGGGTGATGGGGGTGATGGGGGCAATGGAGTAATGGGGGCAATGGAGTAATGGGGGCAATGGGGGTGATGGGGGTGATGGGGGCAATGGAGTAATGGGGGCAATGGGGGTGATGGGGGCAATGGAGTAATGGGGGCAATGGGGGTGATGGGGGCAATGGAGTAATGGGGGCAATGGGGGTGATGGGGGCAATGGAGTAATGGGGGCAATGGGGGTGATGGGGGGCAATGGAGTAATGGGGGCAATGGGGGTGATGGGGGTGATGGAGTAATGGGGGCAATGGAGTAATGGGGGTGATGGGGGCAATGGAGTAATGGGGGCAATGCGGGTGATGGGGGGCAATGGAGTAATGGGGGCAATGGAGTAATGGGGGTGATGGGGCAATGGAGTAATGGGGGCAATGCGGGTGATGGGGGGCAATGGAGTAATGGGGCAATGGAGTAATGGGGGTGATGGGGGCAATGGAGTAATGGGGGCAATGGGGGTGATGGGGGCAATGGAGTAATGGGGGCAATGGGGTGATGGGGGTGATGGAGTAATGGGGGCAATGGAGTAATGGGGGTGATGGGGGCAATGGAGTAATGGGGGCAATGCGGGTGATGGGGGGCAATGGAGTAATGGGGGCAATGGAGTAATGGGGGTGATGGGGGCAATGGAGTAATGGGGGCAATGGGGGTGATGGGGGGCAATGGAGTAATGGGGGCAATGGAGTAATGGGGGGTGATGGGGGGCAATGGAGTAATGGGGGTGATGGGAGTGATGGGGGGCAATGGAGTAATGGGGGCGATGGGGGTGATGGGGGGCAATGGAGTAATGGGGGTGATGGGGGTGATGGGGGGCAATGAAGTAATGGGGGTGATGGGGGGCAATGGGGGCATTGAGCAATGGGGCAATGGGGCTCAATGGGTCAATGCGACAATGGGACATTGGGGCAATGGGGGTGATGGGGGCATTGGAGCAATGGGGCAATGGGGGCATTGGAGCAATGGGGGTGATGGGGCATTGGAGAAATGGGGGTGATGGGGGAGCAATGGGGCAATGGGGGCATTGGGGCAATGGGGGCAATGGGGGCATTGGAGCAATGGGGGGCAATGGGGCAATGGGGCAATGGGGCAATGGGGGGCAATGGGGGACATTGGAGCAATGAGGCAATGGAGGGCATTGGGACAATGGGGGTGATGGGGGGCAATGGGGACATTGGAGCAATGGGGCAATGGGGGCAATGGGGGTGATGGGGGCAATGGGCAATGGGGCAATGGGGGTCAATGGACCAATGGGACAATGGGGCATTGGGGGCAATGGGGGGCAATGGGGGCAATGGGCAATGGGCATTGGGGCAATGGGGGCTATGGGGGGGGTTGGGGGGCAGATGGAGGCGCTTTGAGGGCTTTAGGGTGGAAATCAGTGCCCCTGGGGGGGATTTGGGGTTCTTTGGGGGCTCTTTGGGGCACTTCGGGGGTTTGGGGTGAAATGGGGGCAATGGCGGCGGTTTCGGGGGCAGCGCGGGTCCTCGCGGGAATGGGGGGGGGGGAATCGGCGCCTCATAGGGGGGAATTGGGGCGTTGTGAGCGGAAATCAGCGGGGGTTTGGGGGGGGGAAAGCGGAGTGGGGGGGGGGGAATGGGCGCTTTTGGGGTGAAATCGGCGCTTTTGGGGGGAAATTGGCACTTTTTGGGGGAAAATCGGTGCTTTTTTTGGGGTGAAATCGGCGCTTTTTTGGGGGAAATCGGCGCTTTTGGGGGGAAATCGGCGCTTTTTTGGGGTGAAATCGGCGCTTTTTTGGGGGAAATCGGCGCTTTTCGGGTGAAATCGGCGCTTTTTTGGGGTGAAATTGGGAGTTTTGGGGTGAAATCGGCGCTTTTTGGGGTGAAATCGGAGCTTTTTTGGGGTGAAATTGGGAGTTTTGGGGTGAAATCAGCGCTATTTTGGGGTGAAATCGGCGCTTTTTGGGGTGAAATCGGCGCTTTTTTGGGGTGAAATCGGAGCTTTTTTGGGGTGAAATCGGCGCTTTTTTGGGGTGAAATCGGTGCTTTTTTGGGGGCATCGGAGGACGAGAGAGCGGCTCCGGGACACCGCTGAGCCCCGCCCACTGTGCGCGTCACACCGCAGCGCACCAATTGCAGCGCCACTTCGCGTTAAGCTCCGCCTGCCGCACGCGTCACTCCCCCTTCGCCCCGCCCACCGATGTCGTTGCACCGCTCCTGTCCAATCGCAGCGTCCCTTCCCGCCAGGCCCCGCCCACCGCCATCGTTCCCTCCTCACCCCCGCCCAATCACAGCGCTCCCTTCACAGCGGCCCCGCCCCCTCGCCCCGCCCCCTCCCGTCGTGCCCCGCTCGGCCGCGGCGGTGGCGGCCGCGGCCTCGGTGAGGGGCGGAGGGGGGAGAGGGACAATGGGGGGGGGAGGGGAGGGGGGGCTCCATTGGGGGGGGCTGTGGCTTTGGGGGGAGGGGAGGGGGGGCGTGGGGCCGATCCCGACCGCAGCTCCTTCCCCCGCCCCACAGCCCCATAGCCCCATAGCCCCATAGCCCCATAGCCCCATAGCTCCCATAGCCCCATAGCCCCATAGCCCCATAGCTCCCATAGCCCCATAGCCCCATAGCCCCCATAGCTCCCATAGCCCCATAGCCCCCATAGCTCCCATAGCCCCATAGCCCCATAGCTCCCATAGCTCCATAGCCCCATAGCCCCATAGCCCCCATAGCCCCCATAGCCCCCATAGCTCCATAGCCCCATAGCTCCCATAGCTCCCATAGCCCCATAGCCCCATAGCCCCCATAGCTCCCATAGCCCCATAGCTCCCATAGCCCCATAGCCCCATAGCCCCATAGCTCCATAGCCCCATAGCCCCCATAGCCCCATAGCTCCCATAGCCCCATAGCCCCCATAGCCCCATACCTCCCATAGCCCCATAGCCACATAGCTCCCATAGCCCCATAGCTCCATAGCCCCCATAGCCCCCATAGCCCCATAGCCTCATAGCCCCATAGCCCCTGTATCCATCTCTCTACCCCACGCCCCACCCCATAACTCCCTCCCTGACCCCACATCCCCCATAACCCCCTCTGCACCCCATAACCCCCTCTGTGACCCCCTGCCTCACCCCATACCCTACCCCATAACCCTTTCTCCACCCCATAACCACCTCCCTGATCCCTTTTCCCACCCCATAATCTCCATTGCAACCCCATAACCCTCTCCTTTGCCCCATACCCTACCCCATAACCCTCTCCCCATCCCCATAACCCCCTCTGTAACCACATAACGCCCTCCCTGAACCCCTCCCTGGCCCCATACCCCCTCTGTAACCCAATACCCCCTCTACAACCCCATAACCCTCTCTGTAACCCCATAACCTTCTCTCTTACCCCATAACCCCCATTGCAACTCCATAACCCCCTATGTAGCCCCATAACCCTCTCTCCACCCCCATAACCCTCTCTCCACCCCCATAACTCTCTCTCTTACCCCCTACCCCACCCCATAACCCCCATTGCAACCCCATAACCCCCACTCCACCCCATAACCCCCTCTGTAACCCCCTACCCCACCCCATAACCCCCTCTCCACCCCCTCCCCACCCCATAACCCCCTCTCCACCCCCTCCCCCCCCATAACCCCCCTCTCCACCCCCTCCCCCCCCATAACCCCCTCTCCACCCCATAACCCCCTCTCCACCCCATAACCCCCTCTCCACCCCATAACCCCCTCCCCACCCATAACCCCCTCTCCACCCCCATAACCCCCTCTCCACCCCATAACCCCCTCCCCACCCCATAACCCCCCTCTCCACCCCCATAACCCCCTCTCACCCCCATAACCCCCTCTCCACCCCATAACCCCCCTCCCCACCCCATAACCCCCTCTCCACCCCCATAACCCCCTCTCCACCCATAACCCCCTCTCCACCCCCCTCCCCCACCCCATAACCCCCTCCCCACCCCATAACCCCCTCTCCACCCCCCTCCCCCCCCCATAACCCCCTCCCCCCCCCATAAACCCCCTCTCCACCCCCATAACCCCCTCTCCACCCCCTCTCCACCCCCATAACCCCCTCTCCACCCCCTCTCCACCCCCATAGCCCCCTCCCCACCCCATAACCCCCTCTCCACCCCCATAACCCCCTCCCCACCCCATAACCCCCTCCCCACCCCTAACCCCCTCCCCACCCCACAGCCCCCCCCGCCGCGCCATGGGGCTGAAGCCGTGGCAGAAGGCGCTGTTTCCGCTGCGCTCGGTGGGGGCGGTGGTGCGGCTCTTCGAGGCGGAGCTGCGGCAGCCGGAGCCGGACCTGGTGCTGCTCTCGTTGGTGTTGGGCTTCGTGGAGCACTTCTTGGCCGTCAACCGCGTGC
>CM054405.1:0-127500 GCA_028858755.1 Ara ararauna
TGGTCAATGGATGGGGGGGGTCAATGGGATGGGGGTTCACTAGGATAGGGGGTCAATGTGATGGGGGGGGGTTCAGGGGGGTCAATGGGATGGGGGGGGTCCAGGGGGAATCAATGGGATGGAGGGGTCCGGGGGGATCAATGGGATGGGGGGGTCCAGGGGGAATCAATGGGATGGGGGGGTCCAGGGGGGGTCAATAGGATGGGGGGGGTCCAGGGGGAGGTGTCATTGGGATGGGGGGGGGTCAGTGGGATGGGGGGGTCCAGGGGCGGTCAATGGGATGGGGGGCATTAATGGATGGGGGGGGGCAATGGGATGGGGGTTCACTAGGATAGGGGGTCAATGTGATGGGGGGGTTCAGGGGGGTCAATGGGATGGAGGGGTCCGGGGGGGTCAATGGGATGGGGGGGTCCAGGGGGGGTCAATGGGATGGGGGGGTCCGGGGGGGTCAATGGGATGGGGGGGTCCAGGGGGGGTCAATGGGATGGGGGGGTCCAGGGGGGGGTGTCATTGGGATGGGGGGGGTCAGTGGGATGGGGGGGGTCAATGGGATGGGGGGGGTCCAGGGGAGTGTCAATGGGATGGGGGGGTCAATGGGATGGGGGGGTCACTGGGGATGGGGGGGTCAATGGGAAGGGGGGGTCAATGGGATGGGGGGGTCAATGCGAGGGGGGGGTCAATGGGAAGGGGGGGGTCAATGGGTGGGGCTTTGGGCTCACCAGGGCGCCCCGGTGCTGTCCCAGCGGAAGTCATGGGCCAACTCCTGAAGTCGAAGGTGTAATGCGCCAGTTTGCGCTACGGGGAGAGGGGGGGGCGCGGGGTGAGAGACCCCCCCAGAGCCACCGAGGGGTCCCCATCACCCGGGGGGGGGGGGGGGGCCCGCTCCCACCTTGAGCTCGGGGGTGCGCAGGCGGTGACTGTCCTCCAGCACTGAGATGAACTCCACGTACTGGGGGTTGCTCCAGCGGCCGATGCCTGGGGGGGGACACACACAATGGGGGGTGTTGGGGACCCCCCCGCGCTGAAGGGGGTGTCCCGTGCCCCCCCCCCCCAAAGGCCTCACCTCGCAGGCAGACCACCCCCGCCAGCAGCAGCACCACGGTGGCGGCGCAGTGGGACAGGGGGATCACGCGGGACATTGTGAGCAGCCCTGGGGGGGAAAGGGGGCGTCAGTGTGGGGCAGCACCTGAGCCCCCAGGACACACAATGGGGCTTCAGCGAGACCCATAGAGTGACCCATGGACACCTCATAGACACCCCATGGACACCCCATGGACACCCCACAGACACCCCACGGACACCCCACGGACACCCCATAGACACCCCATAGACACCCCATGGACACCCCATGGACACCCCACACCGACCCACTGACAGCACATGGACACCCCATAGACACCCCATGGACACCCCATGGACACCCCATAGACACCCCATGGACAGCCCATGGACACCCCATAGACACCCCACCCTGACCCACTGACACCCCATAGACACCCCATGGACACCCCATGGACACCCCATAGACACCCCATAGACACCCCACCCTGACCCACTGACACCCCACGGGAAACCCCATAGACACCCCATGGACACCCCATGGACACCCCATGGACAGCCCATGGACACCCCATAGACACCCCACCCTGACCCACTGACACCCCATGGACACCTCATAGACACCCCATGGACACCCCATGGACACCCCATGGACACCCCATGGACACCCATAGACACCCCCATAGACACCCCATGGACACCCCATAGACACCCCATAGACACCCCATGGACACCCCATGGACACCCCATGGACACCCCATAGACACCCCATGGACACCCCATGGACACCCCCATGGACACCCCATAGACACCCCATGGACACCCCATGGACACCCCACCCTGACCCACTGACACCCCATGGACACCCCATAGACACCCCATAGACACCCCATGGACACCCCATGGACACCCCCCCCCCACCCCCCCCCCCCCCCCCATGGACCCCGCAGGCCCCCCCTTGGCCCCACCTTTGCGGTACAGGTAGAACACAGCCAATGGCGATGCATAATAGGAGATGGACCACAGCACCGAGGCCTGGGGGGGGGCTCCGGTCACTCCACGCGGGGGGGGGGGACCCCGGGACTCCCATTGGAGTGTCCATACAGGGTCCATAGGGAGCACCAGGAGGGGGGGCTTGGGGGGGGGGGACCCGGTGCCCCCCCATCTCACCAGCGCCAGGACACTGTCCGTGTGCTTCTCCAGCCCCCGGGGTTGGTAGTACGAGTCCTGGGGGGAAGGTTATGGGGGGACGGGGTTATGGGGGGATGGGGTTATGGGGGGATGGGGTTATGGGGGGGACGGGGTTATGGGGGGGAATGGGGTTATGGGGGGGAATACAGTTATGGGGGGGAATGGGGTTATGGGGGGAATGGGGTTATGGGGGGGATGGGGTTATGGGGGGACGGGGTTATGGGGGGACGGGGTTAGGGGGGGGAAATACAGTTATGGGGGGGAATGGGGTTATGGGGGGAATGGGGTTATGGGGGGGATGGGGTTATGGGGGGGACGGGGTTATGGGGGGGATGGGGTTATGGGGGGGACGGGGTTATGGGGGGATGGGGTTATGGGGGGGACGGGGTTATGGGGGGATGGGGTTATGGGGGGAATGGGGTTATGGGGGGGGGAATGGGGTTATGGGGGGAACGGGGTTATGGGGGGGATGGGGTTATGGGGGGGGAAAGGGGTTATGGGGGGATGGGGTTATGGGGGGGAAATACGGTTATGGGGGGGGATTGGGTTATGGGGGGAATGGGGTTACGGGGGGAATGGGGTTATGGGGGGGGAATGGGGTTATGGGGGGAACGGGGTTATGGGGGGGAATGGGGTTATGGGGGAATGGGGTTATGGGGGGGAATGGGGTTATGGGGGGGATGGGGTTATGGGGGGAATGGGGTTATGGGGGGGGAATGGGGTTATGGGGGGGAACGGGGTTATGGGGGGGATGGGGTTATGGGGGGGGAAAGGGGGTTATGGGGGGGAATGGGGTTACGGGGGGGAAATACAGTTATGGGGGGGAATGGGGTTATGGGGGATGGGGTTATGGGGGGGAATGGGGTTATGGGGGGAATGGGGTTATGGGGGGGGAATGGGGTTATGGGGGGATGGGGGTTATGGGGGGAATGGGTTATGGGGGGATGGGGGTTATGGCGGGGAAGTACAGTTATGGGGGTGGATGGGGTTATGGGGAAATGGGGTTATGGGGGGATGGGTTTATGGGGGGGATGGGGTTATGGGGGGGAATGGGGTTATGGGGGGGAAATACAGTTATGGGGGGGACGGCGTTATGGGGGGGATGGGGTTTGGGGGGAACGGGGGTTATGGGGGGGGATGGGGTTATGGGGGGGATGGGGTATGGGGGGAATGGGGTTATGGGGGGGGATGGGGTTATGGGGGGGATGTGGTTATGGGGGGGAATGGGGTTATGGGGGGGATGGGGTTAGGGGGGGATGTGGGTTATGGGGGGGATGGGGTTATGGGGGGGGATGGGGTTATGGGGGGGGTGGGGTTATGGGGGGGAATGGGGTTATGGGGGGGGAATGGGGTTATGGGGGGGAGGTGGTTAGGGGGGAATGGGGTTATGGGGGGAACGGGGTTGGGGGGGGATGGGGTTATGGGGGGATGGGGTTATGGGGGGGGATGGGGTTATGGGGGGAAATAAGTTATGGGGGGGAATGGGTTATGGGGGAATGGGGTTTGGGGGGGGATGGGGTTATGGGGGGACGGGGTTAGGGGGGGATGGGGGTTATGGGGGGAAAAGTTTGGGGGGGGAATGGGGTTATGGGGGGGATGGGGTATGGGGGGGATGGGGGTTATGGGGGGGACGGGGGTTAGGGGGGGGATGGGGTATGGGGGGGTGGGGTTATGGGGGGGATGGGGGTTATGGGGGGATGGGGTATGGGGGGTGGAATGGGTTATGGGGGGAGGGGTTATGGGGGGGATGGGGTTATGGGGGGGGAAGGGGTTATGGGGGGGATGGGGTATGGGGGGGGAATAGGTTATGGGGGGGGATTGGGTTATGGGGGGATGGGGTTACGGGGGGGAATAAGTTTGGGGGGGATGGGGTTATGGGGGAATGGGGTTATGGGGGGGAATGGGGTTATGGGGGATGGGGTTATGGGGGGGGGATGGGGTATGGGGGGGGATGGGTTATGGGGGGATGGGGTATGGGGGGGATGGGGTTATGGCGGGGAATGGGGTTAGGGGGGGATGTGGTTATGGGGGGGGAATGGGGTTATGGGGGGGGGATGGGGTTGGGGGGGATGGGGTTATGGGGGGGGGATGGGGTTATGGGGGATGGGGGTTATGGGGGGGAATGGGGTTATGGGGGGGATGTGGTTATGGGGGGGATGGGGGTATGGGGGGGGAATGGGGTTATGGGGGGGATGGGGTTATGGGGGGGGGGGAATGGGGTTATGGGGGGGAATGGGGTTATGGGGGGGATGTGGTTATGGGGGGGAATGGGGTTATGGGGGGGAACGGGGTTATGGGGGGGAACGGGGTTATGGGGGGGAATGGGGTTATGGGGGGGAATGGGGTTATGGGGGGAATGGGGTTATGGGGGGGATGGGGTTATGGGGGGAATGGGGTTATGGGGGGAATGGGGTTATGGGGGGGGAATGGGGTTATGGGTGGGAAATACGGTTATGGGGGGGGATGGGGTTATGGGGGGGATGGGGTTATGGGGGGGGATGGGGTTATGGGGGGAATGGGGTTATGGGGGGAATGGGGTTATGGGGGGATGGGGTTATGGGGGGGGATGGGGTTATGGGGGGATGGGGTTATGGGGGGGACGGGGTTATGGGGGGGGATGGGGTTATGGGGGGGAATGGGGTTATGGGGGGAATGGGGTTATGGGGGGATGGGGTTATGGGGGGGGATGGGGTTATGGGGGGAATGGGGTTATGGGGGGGATGGGGTTATGGGGGGGATGGGGTTATGGGGGGAATGGGGTTATGGGGGGGGATGGGGTTTTGGGGGGAATGGGGTTATGGGGGGAATGGGGTTATGGGGGGAATGGGGTTATGGGGGGGATGGGGTTATGGGGGGGGGAATGGGGTTATGGGGGGGACGGGGTCCCGGGGTTCCCACGGCCCCGCCGCCGTCGCCATGACAACGCCGTTCCCTCCCCCCCCGCCGCTCACCCAGGTCGGGTCCCCGCCGCTGCCCCCGGACCCCGCGGGCCGCGGGCGATGGACGCGGTAGAGCCGCGGGCCCAGGACGCAGCTCAGCAGCTTCGCCATAGCGGCGGCGGAAGGGAGGGGAGGGACCTCCGGTGGCGCTACGGCTGCCGGGGGGGGGCGCACGGACAGTGACAACGGCGGCAACGGGAGGGGGGGGGCGTTGGGAGCCGGAACGGTTTTAGTGCGCGTTTCCAGCGCGGCGATGGGGCCCGAACGGGAGGGGGGAGGCGCCGCTGTGGGGCGCAGCGCAGAGGAGCGCGGAACGGTTCCGAACCGCAGGACCTGGGGGGGGGCGGAGCTTCACCCATAAAAGGAGCCGCGGGGCGGGGCTCGGGCCGGAGGCTCCCGCCTTATATAGCGCGGGGGGGTCTCAATCAGGTCCGCCTTTTCCCGCGCGCGCCGGGCTCCGGAGGCGCCGCGGGCTTCAATCAGGTCCGACCCCGCTCCGCGGCGTTGCGCGCGCGTTGCGTGTGCTGCACGCGCGTTGCACACGCGTTACACACGCGTTGCGCGTGCGTTGTATGTGCTGCGTACGCGTTGCACGCTCGTTGCATGCGTCGTGCGTGCGTTGCACGCGCGAACTCGCCTGCGTTGCACACGTGCGCGGGTTGCGCACGCGTTGCACGCGCGTTGCATGTGCTGCGCACGCGTTTCACATGGATTGCTCACGTGTTGCATGTGTTGCGCACGCGTGGCACACTCGTTGCATGTGTTGTGCATGCGTTGCACGCGCGAACGCACGTGCGTTGCGCGCACGAACGCATACATTGCGCACTTGCGCGCGTTGCAAACGCGTTGCACACGCGTTGTGCACGCGTTACATGTGCTGCGCACGCGTTGCGCGCGCGTTGCACACATTTCACATGTATTGCACATGTGTTGCATGTGTTGCGCACATGTTGCACGCGCGAACGCACATGCGTTGTGCACACAAACGCATGCATTGCACATGTGCATGCGTTGCATGTGTTGCGCACGCGTTGCAGGTGTTGCACACACGTGCACGCGTTACATGTGCTGCACATGCATTGCGCACGCATTGCACATGTGTTGCACATGTTTCACATGTATTGCACACGTTGCACGTGTGAACGCACGTGCTTTGTGCACACGAACGCATGCATTGCACACGTGCATGCATTGCAAACGTGTTGCATGTGTTGCGCACGCGTTGTGTACGCGTTACATGTGTTGCGCACGCGTTGCGCACGTGTTGCACATGTGTTGCACACATTTAACATGTATTGCACACGTGTTGCATGTGTTGCGCACGTGTTGCACATGTGTTGCATGTGTTGTGCATGCATTGTACAAGCTTTGCATGTGCTGCACACGCCTTGCACACTCGTTGCATATGTGTTGCACACGCGTTGCACACTCGTTGCATGTGTTGTGCACGTGTTGCACACTCACCTCTGTTGGAGCAGCCCGCTGAAGTCCACCTCTCCAGCCATGTGGTGGTGTTGTCATCCCCCCCAGAGGGGGGAAATGGGGCAATGGGGGGTTCCTAGGGGATCGTTGGTTTGTCTTTGGGGTGCCTGGAGGCATCCTATGGGTACTCTCGGGGTCCTGAGGGGGTCTTATGGTGTTCTAAGGGGCTGCATCAGGTGCTCTGGGGGTGTCTGGTGGGGGGGTCCCTGTGAGGGTCCCTGTGATGTGTTTGGGGCCCTGTTAGAGGGGTTATCATGGTTTAAGCCCAGCCGGCAGCCACTTGCTCACTCCCCCCCCCTTTCCTCTCCCCCGCTCCTGGAGGGATGGGGAGAAGAATGGAAGGAATGTAAACCCCATGGGTTGAGCTAAGAGCAGTGCTGTAGCTGAGGTATAACACAAACCACTGCTGCTGCCGCCAATAACGATAAGGGGAATAAGAAAGGAAGAGAATACAACCGCTCACCACCCGCTGACCGATACCCAGCCCGACCGAGCAGTGATCTAACCCATCCGGGTAACAGCCCTCAGCTTATACAGTGGGCATGACGTGCTGTGGCATGGAATACCTCTTTGGCCAGTTTGGGTCAGGTGTGCTGCCTCTGCTTCCTCCCGGCTTCCCCTCCTCCCTGGCACAGCACGAGGCTCAGAAAGCCCTTGGTCAGACCAAACATTACTGAGCAGTAACCGAAACCATCGGTGTTATCAGCGCTGTTCCCAGGCCAAAAGTCAGAACCACAGCACTGCCCCAGCACTAAGAAGGAGAAAAATGACTGCTGCTGCTGAACCCAGGACAGGGGTGAAGGGGGTGTCCGGGGGGGGGGCAGGTTTGGGGGCTGTGCGTTCGTTCACGGGGGTCCAAGGAGGTGGGGTTCTCATTGTGTGTTTGGGGTCGGGGGGGTTCCAAATCAAGGGAGGGGATTCGGAGCACGCCCTTTGACGGGGGGTTTGCGGGTTCCATGGGGGTTGTCACAGCCGTGGAGCTCTGTGCACCGTGCGGAGCACTCAGCGAGTGTGAAATGAGGGTGCGACAGGCGCGCAATGAGTGTGCGCTGAAGTACGGCGCACGTTCCTGACCGGGCTGCAGCGCAGGGCACAGGCCACGGAAGTCCATCCTCTGATCCCACAGATGAAGAGCCAGGACAGAAAGCTGCTGCTGAACCTCTTCTGCAGACAGTGCCACTTCTGTGTGTGCGTCACACCCCATATCGCATAGGATCCAATATTCCATTCCCCATAGCTCACAAAATCCCATACCCCATTCTCCTGTGCACCCGTGGGTGGTGTGGGGACAAGGGGGGGCTACAGGGCACCCATGGGTGGTATTTGATGAACCGAAAGCTTGGACCCACCTGGGAATGCATCGGTAAACGTACCAATCATAGAAGAGTCAGGATTGGAAAGGACATGAAGACCATCCAGTTCCAACCCCGCTGCCGTGGGCAGGGACACCTCACACTAAACGGTGGCATCCAAAACACAAGCTTAGTGACCAGCACACGCGATCTGTTCCACACATTAAGGACCATCGAAGCCATACTAAACCACGTGGAACTGACCCTGGTGAAGACCAAGCGCGAAGAGATGCTGCTTCTTTGCTAAGTGGTCCCCGGTCCTGGCACTGAGACGTGGAGGAGTCCAAACCAATGCCTTTGAGCTCCATACCCTTGGCCATTGCCAACAGCAAAGGAGAAGAAGAGCCAACCGTGGCTTATGAGGCTGCTTTGATCCCAGTTGGTGTTTGCCCCTCCCCTGCCCCAGCCCATTGAGGGAGGGGTTGTGGTGGGGCCTGGGGTATATGAGGCACAGCCTTGCATGGAGCCCCTTCAGGTGTTGGCTTTCCTCAGGGTCAGTTCTCTGCTGTTGGTTTGGGTTTTGTGCCCTTAGAGCTCCATGGCTTATTTCTGCTGTGCTTTTTGAGGGGGGGTTTGGAATGATCTTGTCCGAATGAAGACCTTCCGGCCATGCCCAGGCTCACCAGTGCGTGCATTAGTGAGCACCTTTGCGTAGGGTGCTTCTATGGGTGCTGTGTTTGTTGGTGCTGATGAGCTGAGGGGAGCCCTGGGGCTGTTCTCAGGAGGAAGAGTTATGGCTGAGGGCAGCTTTGGTGAAGTGACTGATCCGGTGTGCGCCATTCCGGTTGGATTTGGCAGCTGATGAAGAGGATCCTCCCTCTTTGCTCTGTGAGACCTCACTTGGAGCATTGGGTGCAGTTCTGGTGTCCTCAACATCAAAAGGACATGGAACTGTTGGAACAAGTCCAGAGGAGGCCACGAGGATGATCAGGGACTGGAGCACCTCACATATGAAGATAGGCTGAGAAAGTTGGGGCTGCTCAGCCTGGAGAAGAGAAGGCTGCGTGGAGACCTCATAGCAGCTTCCAGTATCTGAAGGGGGCGTATAGGGTTGCTGGGGAGGGACTCTTCATGAGGGACTGTAGTGAGAGGAAAAGGGGTAACGGGTTCAAACTGAAACAGGGGAAGTTTAGAGTGGATATGAGGAAGAAGTTCTTTCCTGTAAGGGTGCTGAGGCACTGGAATGGGTTGCCCAGGGAAGTTGTGAATGCTCCATCACTGGAGGTGTTCAAGGCCAGGTTGGACATAGCCTTGGGTGGCATGGTTTAGTGGGAGGTGTCCCTGCGCCTGGCAGGGGGGTTGGAACTGGATGATCTTCAGGCCCTTTCCAACCCTAACTATTCTATGATTCTATGCGTTTTGCAACAGTGCCACCTGCATTGCTGTCGCTCTTTGCTGTCCCATCTGAAAGTCCATTTGAGACCAAACTCTCCAGCGCCCGATATCCGACGTCCTGCAGCCGAGTGAGTAGAGCACTAATGTTTCGCCTCTATTCCCTCAGACGAAGAGCCAGGACTGAAAGATGCTGCTGGACCTCTTCTGCACACAGTAAGCTTTGCAACGGTGCCACCTGCATTGCTGTCTCTCCTTGCTTTCCCACCTCAAAGAACATTTGAGTCCAATCTCTCCAGTGCCTGATATCGGACATCCTGCAGCTGAGTGAGTAGAGCATGAATTATTGGCCTCTGCTATCACAGACGAAGAGCCAGGACTGAAAGATGCTGCTGCACCTCTTCTGCACACAGTAACTTTTTGAACGGTGCCACTTGCAATGCTGTCGCTCCTTGCTTTCCCATCTGAAAGTCCATTTGAGACTAACATCTGCAGTGCCTGACCATGGCCTTCTTGCAGCTGAGTGAGTAGAACACGAATGTTTGTCCTCTGATCCCACAGACATTGAGCCAGTGCAGAAGGATGCTGCTGGACGTCTTCTGCAGACAGTAATCTTTGTAACGGTGCCACCTGCATTGCTTTCTCATCTGAAAGTCTAATTGAGTCCAACCTCTGCAGCGCCCAATCTTGGCCGTTCTGCAGCTGAGTGAGTAGAGCACGAATGATTGGCCTCTGCTCGCACAGATGAGGAGCCAGGACTGAAAGATGCTCTTGGGCCTCTTCCGCAAACAGTAAGCTTTCCCATAGTGAAAACTGCATTGCTGTCACTCCTTGCTTTCCCACCTCAAAGTCCGTTTCAGTACAAGCCCTGTGGTGCCTGCTCCCGGTCGTCCTGCAGCCGACTTTGTAGAGCACGAATATTTGGCCTGTGATCCCACAGAAAAAGAACCAGGACCGAAAGATGCTGCTGGATCTCTTCTGCACACAGTAAGCTTTGCAACAGTGCCACCTGCATTGCTCTCGCTCCTTGCTTTCCCACCTCAGAGTCCATTTGGATGCAGAGTGTTGGTGCCTGCTCCCAGCCTTTCTTCAGCGCTGTATCTGAGTAGAGCATGAATGTTTGGCCTCTGCTCCCACAGAAAAAGAGCCAGGGCTGAAAGACGCTGCTGGACCTCTTCTGCACACAGTAAGCTTTGCAACAGTGCCACCTGCATTGCTCTCACTCCTTTGCTTTCCCACCTCAGTGTTATAAACGCCAATCTTGTTATAAAAAAACCCAACGTGAGCACCGACATTAGCAGCCAATTTCTTTACTGTGCTCCTTGATGGGAGATAAGCAAGCAGCGCTGGGTGCGCGGGGAGTCATCACTCCACCCAAGCCGCACACCGAGGGGTTAAGGGAGCAGATATTTCTTACACACAGACATGCATATTCAGTAAGTTTTCGAGAGAGAAGCGGGGATATTACAATTAGTTTAGGTACTCATTATCATAAGTCCCCTCCCTTTTGGCGCTTGCACACTGTCCTCTGACAGTCGTGGGCAGGGGTCTTCAAGATGAAGTAAGCAGTCTTCCTCAGGATGCGCTTTTTACCTTTAGCACGGTTGAATGCCCTAGTTGTCCAATTAGCTGAAACCAGCCGTACTGGTGAGTTTCTGACAACTGGTAAAGATTTAGAGCAGTGTGTCTTCCTTACAAGAGATAAGCAACACCATACGGGCAGATAAGGAGTGTTGGAAGCTTAGCAGATGCCTAGGAGATGTTGTTTTCAGGCTGACTGCTATGTAAAAGGGCTACTAAATCTTATTACCACATCCCAGACTTACAACACAAGCATTGTTCTCTAAGTTAGGCTGAAAGTATTATAACCCATGTTTTCCAAACACTTTTCTTTTACCCAAAAGAAGTAATGGATGGCGACTTTTTATTAATATTGCCTTAGATATGTGGATACAATAACTCAGTTTCCTCTGTAGTTATTTTTCGTCCCATATTAATGGTTTCTCGCTTCATGAATTTTCACACCATACTTTATAACAAACTATCATTTCTCTATTGCCTATTTTAACACAAATCATAGTCTTTTCTATCACAGTCCCTCCTCTTTTTCTTTTATTATGTTGGTTCTTGTTTGCTTTTCCAATTTATTCAGTACCACCCCAACTTGTTCATCATCACTTTAAGGTTCCCTGTTCTTGATCATCGTAATTTTATGTGGTGTCCCTGCGGCAGCCGTTCTTTGGTCTGTTGACATGACAGCTACTTGCATGCCTTGGACCGCTGAAGCAATCAGTCATATAAAGTAAGGGATAAGGCACGATAGAAACAGCAATCCTGCTACAGAGCATAAGAAGAAAAAGTCCCAATTGTCTCCCCCAGGTTTCTCCGAATATATTATCCCACCATATCCCATCTAATGCAGAACTTCAGTTTTGTACACCCTTAAACCCGCCCGGTTATAACATTGGTGATTGATATTCGTATGCACAACTACAGTAGAAATAGTTCCCCTCTTCCATCTGACTGTTTGGTAGCACTTGAGCGTTGTTACCAGATACCAGATACACCATTAGTGATGATAACACTGGGAGTGGAGGTCCGGCATGGGTTATACTTCTGCCTCTCGTGCCTATTGGGGTGCTTGCAACAGCCAAGCAGTATTTCTTCTTGGCAGCAAGTGCAGCGCTCAACCCGGTCTTGCCCTCCATTCTCCTCAGTTCGGCATCTCTGATTTTGCACCTTCAAATTCCATCTTCGGAGCCGGTATTGGAGTTGATATTTCAGTGATCTATATACATCTGATGGAGTCAGTCTGTATTAAGTAACCCCCGGTGGGTTCTAACAATAATCTATACTCATTTAATGGGATTGTATAACCACATCGGATACCCCAAAAGTTAAGGTCCTGGAAAGGTTCTGTTCTTGCCTGCCACGAGGAGCTAGGATGTAATTATTGCACTCATTACGCTTAACCCATATATATACACAACAGTTACAATAAGAGCAGAGTTGGGTCGAAGGGGTTCGGTGTCCTCCATGTCCGAAGATGTCTCTGAGGCTTTCGTTGTCCATTGCTCCCCTGCAGTGTGGCTTCCAGGAGTCTTCCAAAGGTCTTCCCGGGCTTCTTCTGTCAATGTAGAAGCATGAGACTTCCCATTTAGGAATCAAAGGTTTAGGGGATGGTGGTGGTTCCAGCCCCACATCTCCACGTGGTCAGGGGAGGTGGTGGCCAGGCCCTGCTGGTACCACCAAGTGAATGGTGAGGTGGTTTCTGGGTGTTCTGCCCCACATCATCCCATAGAAAGGACCTGGGAATCCCAGACCCGCATCTTTCCATAGAGCAGGCACAGGGGTCTGGGCTCAACATCTCCCCATAGAAAGGGTATGGAGCTCCCAGCCCCACATCTCCCCATAGAAAGGGTATGGAGCTCCCAGCCCCACATCTCCCCATAGAAAGGGTATGGAGCTCCCAGCCCCACATCTCCCCATAGAAAGGGTATGGAGCTCCCAGCCCCACATCTCCCCATAGAAAGGGTATGGAGCTCCCAGCCCCACATCTCCCCATAGAAAGGGTATGGAGCTCCCAGCCCCACATCTCCCCATAGAAAGGGTATGGAGCTCCCAGCCCCACATCTCCCCATAGAAAGGGTATGGAGCTCCCAGCCCCACATCTCCCCATAGAAAGGGTATGGAGCTCCCAGCCCCACATCTCCCCATAGAAAGGGTATGGAGCTCCCAGCCCCACATCTCCCCATAGAAAGGGTATGGAGCTCCCAGCCCCACATCTCCCCATAGAAAGGGTATGGAGCTCCCAGCCCCACATCTCCCCATAGAAAGGGTATGGAGCTCCCAGCCCCACATCTCCCCATAGAAAGGGTATGGAGCTCCCAGCCCCACATCTCCCCATAGAAAGGGTATGGAGCTCCCAGCCCCACATCTCCCCATAGAAAGGGTATGGAGCTCCCAGCCCCACATCTCCCCATAGAAAGGGTATGGAGCTCCCAGCCCCACATCTCCCCATAGAAAGGGTATGGAGCTCCCAGCCCCACATCTCCCCATAGAAAGGGTATGGAGCTCCCAGCCCCACATCTCCCCATAGAAAGGGTATGGAGCTCCCAGCCCCACATCTCCCCATAGAAAGGGTATGGAGCTCCCAGCCCCACATCTCCCCATAGAAAGGGTATGGAGCTCCCAGCCCCACATCTCCCCATAGAAAGGGTATGGAGCTCCCAGCCCCACATCTCCCCATAGAAAGGGTATGGAGCTCCCAGCCCCACATCTCCCCATAGAAAGGGTATGGAGCTCCCAGCCCCACATCTCCCCATAGAAAGGGTATGGAGCTCCCAGCCCCACATCTCCCCATAGAAAGGGTATGGAGCTCCCAGCCCCACATCTCCCCATAGAAAGGGTATGGAGCTCCCAGCCCCACATCTCCCCATCCAAAGGACCCAGCAGCCCCATCCCCATAGGAACAACCTGGCTGTCCCAGCCCCTCCCCCCCTCCCCCTCCCCCTCTCCCCCCTCTTTCGGGAGGGGGAGGCGGCAGCTTCCGACCCCTCCCCCCTCATCCCCATCCCCCCCGCTCGACCCCAGACGCCCTTTTCCGCATCCACACCCCCCCTCTCTCCCCCCCTTTCGCGGGATCCCCGTTTCCGGTGGAGGGGGGGAGGTGCGGGGGGGGGTGGTGGAGGAGGGGGGCACCGGGGATCTCCTCTCCCCTCCCCCGTTGTCCCCAGCGCTGCCTTTAACCCCCCCCCCCCGTTGGTTTCGCGCCGTCCCCGACCCTGAGCCCATTGTTCCCCGCGGGGGGGTCCCACTTCCCGCTCAGCCCCGAGGTCCTGCCCTGCCCGGGGCTGCTGCTGCCCCCCCCCGCCCCCCCCCCAGCAGCACCCCCCCACTGCCGAACCCCCTTTCCCGTTCAAACTCCAACCCCCGCCCCCCGGGATAAAGGTCGGGATGCGCCGCCCGCTCCATCATCATCCTCCTCATCCTCATCGCCCGGAGGTGGGGGTTGGGGGGGGACGGCGCAGGAGCCCCCCCCATATCAAAGTGGAGGCGGTGTCGGAGGAGGAGACGGTGGAAGTGACGGATCTGAGCGAGGAGGAGGAGGATGAAGTCTTCAAATCCCCCTCATCCCGCAATGGGGGAGAGGAGGAGGAAGAAGAGGAAGAGGGAATTCGGGGGGGGGTCCGGGCCGTGCCCCCTTCTCCCCTCTCCCCCCCCCAGCCTTATGTTCCCCTTAAGCTGCGCTTTAAGCGGCGCTGGAGTGAGGAGCGAAGGAGGGGGGAGAGAGAAGGGGAAAGAGAGGAAGGGGGGGCCCTCCCCCCCAATTCAATGAGGATAAGAAAGGGAAAGGGGGGGCCCAAATTTTGGGGGGGGGGGGGGGCAGGAGGGTGAGCACCGATCTGCAGCGCGCCACGGCCCAGCTCTCCCTGGACTCATAATGGGGGGGTGTGTGTGAATTTGGGGGGTCCCCATTGCCTTAACTTGGGGCTTCCATCCCTTCCCACCCCCGATTTGGGGTCCCCCCCCATCCTCTTGGAGCTGTTTGGAAGTTGGGGGACCCCACCACCCTTAAAGAGGGGAGGAAATGGGGGGGGGGGGGGGGGCAGCAGGGTTATATGAAGGGAATGGGCCCCCCCCAGGGGTTTTAGGGGGGTTCCCTTCGTTTTGTTGCTTTACACATCCCTCCCCCTTAGGTGTGAGTTTGGAGGGGGGTCAAAACTCCCCCAAAACGGGTGATAACCACCCAAAAACGGGCGGGACCCCCCCCCCAAAATATGCGGGAACAACCCAAACCGGGCGGGAGCGAGCCCAAACGGGCAGGACCCCCCAGAAACGGGCAGGGAACTCCTGAGGAATGGGTTGAAACGCCCCGAAACGGGCAGGAACGACCCCAAAACGGGGGGGGGGGAATCCCTTAAAACGGGTGGGAATCCCCTCAAAACCGGGGGGGGAGCTCCCAAAAGGGGCGGGAACGCCCCAGAAGAGGCGGATTTCCCGCGGGAACGAGCGGGATCTGCCCCAGGGACCGTCCCGAACGCCCAAAGCGGGCGCGGTCCCCCCAAAAACGCGCTCTTAAGTACAACTTGGATGGGTTTTTTTGACCCCCTCCAAACGCCCCCGGGGGGGGGAGAGCCCTTCCCCCACCCCGGCGGGGGGGGGTGTCCCCCGTTTTGGGGGTTTCCCCGTAGAAACGGCTTCATGCAACCAAAAAAGCGGCGGGGGGGGGGGGGGGGGGGGGGGGGGGGGGGAAGGTCCGGGGGGGTCATTAAGTGCCTATTGATGAACTGTCTGTGGGGAAGGGGGGATGGGCCTCACCCCCCCCAGCACCCCAAAACGGCGGGAGAAGAGGGGCTTGGGAGGGTTCCCCAATGGACCCCAAAACGGGGGTGTCTGGGGGGGCCTCCCCTTCTTTTATACCCGGGGGGGGGGAGGGGAGGATAGAGCAGGATTGAGGGGGGGGGGGTCGATCCGAAGCCTTATTGACACCAATGTCAATAGCGGGGGGCGGGGGGGGGGGGGGGGAGGGGTCACCTTAAGAATGTATAAAAAGGAAAATTAACCAATAAATAAAGATTTCACAGGAAATCGAGCCCCCCCCCCCCCCCATCCCATCACCAGTGGGAGATGCTCGCCGTAGTTCCGGGTTGGATGCCGCCGTTGCCTAGCAACGCCGTCTCCACGTACCGCTTCCCTCGCGTTGCCAGGCGACAGCCAATCAGCTTCCACCGCGCCGCCCGTTGCCAGGCGACCTCGCATCTCACCCCCGCCCCCCCGCCTCGTTCTGGCGGCCGTTGCCCAGGCAACAGCCAATCAACTCTGAGCTCCCCAACTCGGGTCCCCATTTAACCCCGTCCCGGCTGCCCCCATGGGGCTGAATTTGGGGCCTTTTCTCACCCCTCCCCCCGCATTTGTTGCCCATTCCCCTCCCCCACCACATCCGCATCTTCTCCCTCATTTTCCCACCCCCATTCACCATTTTCCTGCCATTTCTCTCCCGTTCCCTCCCTTCCTCCCCACGTCTCATCCCAGCATCGTTACCCCCCCCCCCTTATTTACATGCAATTAAGGTAGGACCTGCTTTATTCACATGCAATTCATGCAGGATTGACCTTAGCTACATGTCACTATCAAACACCCTTCATTATTTACATGTTATTAATGTAGGGCCTACTTCATATGTGTCTTTTCAGTGGAGGACCTGCTTTATTTACATGATATTAACATAGAACCTCTTGTATTTGCATATTATTACTGTAGGACCGCCTGTATTTACATGACGCTGTGGCAGCACCTCCCGTATTTACTCATTTATTAATGTAGGACCTATTGTATTTACAGTTGCTGTCAGATCTGCTCTATTGACACGGGATTGGGACAGCACCGACTTCATTTATGTGCCATTATTGTAGCTCCTGATTTGCTGAGGCATTTATTAATGTAGGGCCTAATTTATTTACATGTTGGTATGGGAGGACCGCCTGTATTGACAGTGTCATCACTGTAGGACCTACTTTACATACAAGTTATTGTATGTCCTGCTTCATTTACATGTTGTTATTGAAGGACCTACTGTATCGGGGGGGTTGTTACGTCAGGACCCACTTCAGTGAGTCATTTATTTACAAGTTCTTCATGTAGGACCTACTTTATGTACCTGCTATTAATACAGAGCCCATCTCATTGACAGATTGCTGTAGGTCCTGCTTTATTCATGGGCTGTTACTGCAGGTCCTGCTTTTTAGGGGGTTTATTACGCCAGGACCCACTTTGTTTGCACTTTCATTACTGTAGGACCTGCTTTATTTATGTTACTATAGGCCATACGTTATCTGTGCATTGTTATCGGAAGCCCTGCTTTGTCGACATGCTGCGGGACCAGTTTATTACGACAAGACCTGTTTTGCATCTCATTAACACGGGCACGACCTCATTTCCATGTAATTAACACGGACACGACATCATTTGCATGCAGTTAACACAGGACCCGCTTTATTGCTATAAGACCTTTCCAGGACCTCAGCCCTGAGGCCACGCCCTGCTCCAAGGCCCCGCCTCCTGCTCCCCATCCAATAGGAGCACCTGCTGAAACTGAGGCTCAGGGGCGGGGCTTGCCCCCCTCTGGCCCCGCCCTCCCTCGTCGCTGGTGGGCGGGGCTAAGGGGAGGGGGCGGGGCAAGCCCAGGGTAAGGCTGGCCCGCGACCAGCGCTTCAGCCAATGGGAGAAGGGGATGTTGCCGGGGGGCGGGGGCCGGTGTCCACTGGGCCGGCTGCTGCCACCTATGGGAGAGGAAGGAGTGGGGGGGGGGGTGTGGCTGTGACGTCACGCCTGGGGGCTGTGACGTCACACCCTCGCCGGCTCACCATTGGCTGATGGTGTCCTGGAGGCGGGGCCAGTCCTGGATGAGCTGCCGGATCTCATTGGACAGCGCCTGCAGCTGGGGGAGGAGCTCGGCGCTGGCCACGCCCTCCGCGGAGGGGCGGGGCTTCTCCGGCCACGCCCCCTCCGCTGGCCACGCCCCCCTCCGCTGGCCACGCCCCCCGCAGCTGCTGCAGCTCCCCCCGCAGCGCCGCCACCTGCAACAGCGCCCCCTGGGGGGCTGAGGCACAAACACCCCCTGAGCAACGGCCGCCCCCAACAGCCCCACGGCCCCTCCCCCCTCATGGCCCCTCCCCCTTCATGGCCCCTCCCCCCTTATGGACCCTCCCCCCTTATGGACCCTCCCCCCATTTCCCCTCCCCCCTCATGGTCCCTCCCCCCTTATGGGACCCTCCCCCCCATTTCCCCACCCCCTTTATGGCCCGTCCCCTTTATGGACCCTCCCCCTTCATGGCCCCTCCCCCCTTATGGCCCCTCCCATTTCCCCTCCCCCTTTATGGCCCTCCCCCTTTATGGCCCCTCCCCCTTCATGGCCCCCTCCTCCCTTATGCCCCTCCCCCCCCCATTTCCCCTCCCCCTTTATGGCCCTTCCGCCTTTATGGACCCTCCCCCTTCATGGCCCCTCCCCCCTTATGCCCCCCCCCCCCCATTTCCCCTCCCCCTTTATGGCCCTTCCCCCTTTATGGCCCCTCCCCCTTCATGGCCCCTCCCCCCATTTCCCCTCCCCCTTCATGGTCCCTCCCCCCACACTTTACCCTCCCCCACCTCACTCTCTGCCATCCCCAGGGCGCGTCTGATTGGCTGCAAGGCGCTGTGGGCGGGGCCTAAAGGGAGAACGTGGGGGTCAGCACTGCCCCTCCCCCCCCCCCCCCCCTCCCGTCCCCCCCCCCATTCACTCACCTCGGGGGGGGAGGGGCGCTCTCTCCTTTCCCAGCATGCACAGCACCTCCAGCAGCCGCCGCCCCTCCCCCTGCAGCTCCGGGGGGGAGCCGCACCGCCCCTCGGGACTGAAGGGGGCGTGGCCAAAGCCGTGAGGCCACGCCCCCTCCCTTAAGCCCCGCCCCTTCCCCGGCTCCCCCCCCACCTTGGGCTCACCTGGGCCTGCAGGGGGCGCAGCTGCGCCAGGAGCTTCCCATTGGATTCGGCCAAAGCCTGGAGCTGGATCCAACGACGGGACTGGAACGGGGGGGGGGACACACAATGAAATGAGGGTCCCCAAAGCCATGGGAGGGACCCAAATACCCCCCCTGCGCCCCCCAATGCCTGAAATACCGCCCCGAATTTCCCCCCCAGTCTCCTCCTTAACCCCAAACCCATCAATAAGCCCAGGTCCCCCTCCCAGCACCGCTGAACACCCAAAATCCCCCCTAAGCCCCACTCCCCCCCACATCCCCCTTAAAAACAACAAATCCCCCTCTGGAACCCCCAAATATCCCTCAACCCTCCCCAAACCGGTGCTGGGCCCCTTTAGGGACCCCAAACACCCCATTTACCATCAAATTCCACCCCCAGACCCCTCCAAACCCATCACAACCCCCCCAGATCCCCATATTCCCCTTTGGCACCCACCAGCCGCTGCTTCCCCTCCTGAAGCTGCCTCCTCAGTGGTTCCAGGGCAGATTCTGGGGAGCCCATGAGGCTGCCCCGTAGCTCCTGGGCCTGCTTGGTCAGGGCTGCCCGAGCCCCTGAGAGCCTTGCGGCCTCCACCATCAACCTGGGGGGCAAAGGGGGCCCCAAAGCCAAATATTAACGGGGGTTTGGGGGGGCCCAAAGGGGTCCAGAACACCTTTTGGGGGTGTTTGGGGTCCCCAAAAGGGCTGCAGGGACCATGGAGGGGTTGGGGGCACCCAAAAGGACCCAGCACTGGGTTTAGGGAGAACCTGGGGGGCTTTAAGGCCCCCTATGAGCCCAGCACCCACTTCACAGGCAAACCCAGTGAGTTTAAAGTATAGGGGGGGTCCCTAAAGGCTTCTGGGGTTCACAAGTGAAGAGAAAAAGGTCATGGGGGGAGCTCAGGGCCAGTTTTGGGGGGAAAACCGGGATGCGGGAGGTTTTGAGGGGTCCCTGAGAGGGTTTTGGGTACATGGGGGACTCCATGGGGTGGTTTTGGGGCTGGGGGGGGTTTGGGGTCCTGGGGGGGGGTTGGGGTGCGGGTTTTTACCTGGCAGCCTCTTGGGCTTGGGGGTCCCCCTCCAAGCGCTGGTGGATCTCCTGCTGCAGCTGCAGCAGCCGGAGCCTCAGGGGGGGCAGGCGGGAGGCCACGGCGGAGACGCGGTCCCAGACCTCCCCCACATCCACCCAACAGTCCTGGGGGGTGCAAAGGGGGGACCCCAAATCAAGGGGGAGCTCCAAACCTGAAAACACCCCCAAACGTGCCCCTCAAGCCCCCCCCCCCCCGTTTACCTGGATGAGGCTCTTCACAGGGGGCTGAGCATCAGCGCCAAGGTGGGGGTCCAGGTCAGGGCTGATTTTGGGGTCCTCCTTCCTGCAATGGAACAATGGGGGGGGGGCAGCCCCACCCCTTCCCTTTCCCATTCTCCTGGGGCCACGCCCTCAGAGCCTTATATGGGAAGCCCCGCCCCCTTCCCGATCCCATTCTCCTGGGGCCACACCCTCAGAGCCTTATATGGGAAGCCCCGCCCCCTTCCCGATCCCATTCTCCTGGGGCCACGCCCTCAGAGCCTTATATGGGAAGCCCCGCCCCCTTCCCAGTCCCATTCTCCTGGGGCCACACCCTCAGAGCCTTATATGGGAAGCCCCGCCCCCTCCCCCATTCTCCTGGGGCCACGCCCTCAGAGCCTTATATGGGAAGCCCCGCCCCCAGCAGTCCATTGGCTCCTCCCCTTCCCTAAGCCCCTCCCCTCAGCCCTGCCCCTCACCGCAGCCTCTCCAGGGCCCCCAGCACCTCCCCTGGGCTGTGTCGGCTCAGCAGCGCCTGGGGGGGGGTTCAGGTCACACTGGGGGCTCACACGAGGGTTATGGATAGGCTCAGCCACCTCAACCCCCCCACACCTACCTTGGCCTCCTGCAGCCAGAGCTTGGTGAGGTCCTGGGGCCTGTGGGGGGCAATGGGGGGGGTGAAGGACAGGGCGGGGCTTATGGAGGTGGGGGGCGGGGCTTATGGAGGCGGGGGGCGGGGCTTACCTCGACGGGGGGCGGAGCTCCAGCAGCTCCTCCAGCGCCTCCTCCCGCAGCCTGCACACGGCCTGGGGGGCGTGGCCAGACTCAGACCACGCCCCCCCTCCACAAGCCCCGCCTCCTTCCCAAGGAGCCCCGCCCCTTCTTACCGCCACTTCCCGCGTTATTCCCAGCTTTGGCTCTGGCTCCCTGCAAGCATCACGGGAATGGGAATGCCGCCCCCCCCCCATCCAAGCCCTACAGGGCACCCATGGGGAAGCCCCCCCCGGCTCACCGGGGGGCGGAGCTCATTTGGCCCCGCAGCATCCGCAGGCGCTGCGCCTCCTGCACCGCCACCGCCCCCAGGGCCCGAAGCTCCGCCCCTCGCCGAAGCTCCGCCCCCTGGCGGCGAAGCTCCGCCCCCAGCGCCTCCTCTATACGGAAACAAAAAAAGGGGGGGGGGGCGGAGCCTCAGCGGCACGTCACCGGCAAAGCCCCGCCCCTTTCGCCCCTCTCAACCAATCAACTCACCCAGCTCCAGCGCCTCCGCCCCGGCCTCGCGCAAGGCCCCGCCCACCGCGTTAAGCTCCGCCCTCAGCTCCTCCACGGCCCCGCCCACATCCATATAAGGCGTGCCTGGCCCCGCCCCATGCTGGGGACAGACACCAGGGGTCACCTGGGCCCCCCCCCCCCTTTCAGCCCCTTTCCTTCTCCCTCCCCCCCCTCCAAGTTGCCCCCCCCAACTCCTGCCCCTCCCCCCCCAATCCTGACCCCCTCAATATTTGGCCCCGCCCCCAACACCTCCCCCCAAATCCCTCTGGGCCCCCCCCCCCCCAAAACCCTCCGCCCCCCAAACCTGTATCTCGTTGAGGTGCTGGTACCTGAACCCCAAGTTAAGGAGGAAATGGGGGGGTTAAAGGAGGAGCTGGGGGGGTCGGGGGGAGGGCTCAGGGGAGGGAATTGGGGGTTCCAGGGGATCCCAATTGGATTTGGAGGGGTCTTAAAGGACTTTGGGGCTCCTGTGCATGGATTTGCGGAGAAGAATGGGCGTTGGGGGGGGGTCCTAAGGGGGAATTGGGGGGTGCTGAGGGGAGTGTTGGGATCCCAATGGAATCTGGGGGGTCCTAAAGGGCTTTGGGAGCAGAAAAAGGGGCTTGGGGGGGTGCTGAGGGGTTCTGGAGGCTCCCCCCTCAGCTGGGGGGTCCCCAGAGGGCCCATATTTGGGGTTCCACCCCCATTTTGGGGTACAAGCGGATACCACAGCAGGTTCCCTTTGATCTTCTTCACATTCCTATAAGAACAACCCCCCCCCCCCCCGTTTATTTTAGGGACCTCTCCGGGTTTCGGGGTCCCTCCAGATGTTGAGGATCCCCCCCCAGAAGTTGGGGCCCCCCTCACCGCGGGTGCCGCACGTGGCCGATGAGGTACTCCCAGATGGGGGCGCAGGGCCCCGTGCACAGCCTGGAAGGGGGGGGGGCACAAAGAGGGGGGTCAGGAGCGCCCCAAAGGCCCCCCCGGAGCCCCCATGGCGGCCCCGGGGGGTCCCGAGGGCTCCGACCTGCGCAGGTCCCGCTCGGAGGGGAGGGCGCCGGGCGGCGGCTGCAGCTCGGTCCGGATCCAGCGGCGGAGCTCCGCGCTCAGCTCCTCCATGGCGCCAGAGACGGGCGCGCTGTGGCGCCGCGGGGCGCGATGGGAGTTGTAGTCCCGGCTGGGCGCCGCCGTGACGGGGCTCTATGGGAGCCGCGGGGTGTGATGGGAGTTGTAGTCCCGGCTGGGCGCCGCCGTGACGGGGCTCTATGGGAGCCGCGGGGTGTGATGGGAGTTGTAGTCCCGGCTGGGCGCAGTTCCAGGTCCTTACGGCGGTACTGCATTAATATGTGGGGCTGGGAGGGGTCTATGTGCAGGGTCTATGGGGCAGGATCTGTAGGGCAGGGTCTATGGGGCAGTGCTGTGGTTGAAGCCTCTCGAACTCACACAGTTTTACTCTCCCACTCCCCCCTCTTTCTTCCCCCCGCACCCGGGTGGATGGGAAGGAGAATCGAAAGAATGCAGCTCCCCCAGGTTGAGATAAGAACAGTTCAGTAACTGAGGGATAACCCAAACCACTGCTGCTGCCACCAGTAATAATAATGACGAGGCAAATACAAGGAAAGAACACAATTGCTCACCACCGATACCCAGCCCGACCAAGCAATGCACCCCCACCCTTCCGGGTCTCTGCTCTCTGTTTTACATCCTGGGCATGGCATGCTGTGCCATGGAATACCTCTTTGGTCAGTTTGGTGTCCTGTCTCTGCTTCCTCCCGGCTTCCCCTCCTCCCTGGCACAGCATGAGGCTCAGAAAGTCCTTGGTCAGACCAAAACATCACTAAGCAGTAACTGAAACACTGCTGTTATCAGTGCTGCTCCCAGGCCGAAAGTCCAAACACAGCACTGCACCAGCTACCAAGAAGGAGAAAAATGACTGCTGCTGCTGAACCCATGACAGGCAGGCTCTATGGGGCAGCGCTGTGGAGCAGGCTCTATGGGGCAGGCTCTATGGGGCAGGCTCTATGGGGCAGCGCTGTGGAGCAGGCTCTATGGGGCAGGCTCTATGGGGCAGGCTCTATGGGGCAGTGCTGTGGAGCAGGCTCTATGGGGCAGGCTCTATGGGGCAGCGCTGTGGAGCAGGCTCTATGGGGCAGGCTCTATGTCCATTTTCTCATCCACCAACACCCCCAAGTCCTTCTCCTTGGGCTGCTCTGAATCTCTTCTCTGCCCAACCTGGAGCTGTGCCTGGGAGTGCTCCGACCCAGCTGTAGGACCTGTCTTCCTAAAGACGCAAAGATAGGGACTATGAGTGAGTCGTGGGGCGAGTTAACCGACTTGCCCTGGGTTAAGTTGTAGCAAGCGTTGCCGAAAGCAGTCTGTAAGATGCAGCAATGCACCTTCCCAGTAGCCAGCGCCGTGCTGCGTTTTCCATATATGTGAGAGCACCAAGTTTTTACAGTGATGCCTGTAACTGCCTTCCCTCTGCCTTTTTAATTTTACTGAAAGCTAACTTAGTGCCATTCTGGCCTAGTTCCAGCTGTCAGTAAAGTCACTCTTTGCAGTTGTCTTCATATTTTCTCAATAGCCCTTGGTCTGTAAGGATCAGTACCAGCAGCTGCAGCTATCAGCTGCTATGGTTCTGGTGACTTTGCTGCTGCAGACTCTAACCAGGAAAATCCTGAGAACCTCTTGATAACCCTAATGACATGGTGTGATGTGGCTTTTCCTTCAGGTGGCCCCATGTCTTGAATGCAGACATCTGCTGCCAGTGAATACAGCCACTTGCATTGGATGTGAGTCACCAACAGCTCCACAGGTGCAGCCCCAAACCAACATCTGCAGAGAGGTAATTGAGAATCAATGTAACAAAAGAGCAATTTGCGTCCTTTCTTGCATGTTTCTAACAGATGGTGACTTCATTAAAAATAGTTTTATCCAGCTTGGGTTTCTCTAATTGCATTATGACAGCTTTAAGAGTTAGTAGGATTCACACCACCTTGACTAGAAATAAGCATTAAAGGTAAACCATGTGAGCTGAGGAAGGCATCTTGTAGAGCACAGGAGGTAGCAGTGTGAAAGACAGGACACGTGCACTTGTGTTCAGTAGGGAGATATTCTGTGATTCTTTCATTTATGGCCTTAGTGTTACTGAGCATTTGAAGTTTATGAAATAGGTCCTCATTGCTCTGCTTCCCTCAGCTGATTGTAAGTGCTTGGCACAGATGGGCTGGCAGGACTGGGGCAGTGGGGAGATGCCCAGAATGCTCAAGCGCAGCATAGGTCAGTGATCCAAAAGTGCTGGTGGGCTTAACTAGGCAAAATCTCCCCTCCAGAATGCTCTCTACTCAAGGGTATGGGGACCCAGGTCAGGGACAGCCCCTTCTGGTCAGGGGAAAGGGTGTGAGAAGGAGCAAAGTAACACTGCATGGCCACAGTTGGTAGATTATAGACACTGCCCCAAACTGGCTGTTTTCTGGCAGTCCTGATGCAGGTGCAAAGGCACTCCTGAACTATTTGGTGGCAGCCATCAAAATAGCAGACTCATTATTCTCAGCTCTGGTGGAATCTCGCTTTGTGAGATACAGTGACTGTGCTTGGGCACCCTCAGTCAGATAAGAATCATTCTCCTTGCAGACAGTGGACTTGCTGTTTTGGGTGAGTGCAGTGACTGAGCAAACTGGCACCAGTCTGTACAAACACCTGGAGGTATTGATGCTGGATCTCCTGTAGCTGAAAATGGATTGTCACCAAGATGCATGGATTTGTGATGGGCAGGCACTGTGGCCTAACTAAAACCTGAAGCCCACAGCACAGACTTGAAGGAGCTCTTCTATCTGCAGGGCTGAATAAGCGCAGCGCTTCGTAAGGTCAAGTCCTCTTCTTATTGCTGTTGTTGATAGTTTGCAGACAGTATGTGAAACGGATTCTTTCTCTATTTAAAATGGCAAAGTAATTTGTCAGGCGTGTGGCACAAGAAATCTGCACCATAAACACTGTGTGACTTGTGCAAGCAAGCTGCCTGAAATACAGACGCTGAGGCTTCTTCCATCAGTCCCACAGGGGTGAATCAAATCAAAGCAGAACATTCTTTTTCTCTGGGAAACTGCACTCACAGCCCTGTGTCCCTGCCATAAAAGCGGAGATTCCCTCCTCCAAGGGATATTCAAGCCCAGTGCTCCCACAGATCCTCCCTCACAAATGTCCAGCTAAACAGAAGCGTACCTTTGAGTTCCCCCTGTGGAAGTCAGGACTGTGTGTGCCATTGTGAAAGCTCAGAGGCTCTTAGAAAATGGGGAGTCTTGGCTCCAAGGGAGTTTTGTTCGTGTTCAGATTATTTTCAATTGCAGTAGAAAACTGAAGTGTCTACATCAGTGTCATGGGTTCAGCAGCAGCGGTCATTTTTCTCCTTCTTGGTAGCTGGTGTAGTGCTGTGTTTTTGACTTTCGGCCTGGGAACAGCACTGATAACACCGATGGTTTCGGTTCCTGCTTAGTGATGTTTTGGTCTGGCCAAGGACTTTCTGAGTCTCATGCTGTGCCAGGGAGGAGGAGAGGCCGGGAGGAAGCAGAGACACCTGACCCAAACTGACCAAAGAGGTTATTCCATACCGCAGCACGTCATGCCCAGGATGTAAAAACGGAGAGCAGAGACCCGGAAGGGTGGGGGTGCACTGCGTGGTCGGGCTTGGTACTGGGTGGTGAGCAATTGTATTCTTTCCTTTTATTTGCCTTGTCATTATTATTATTGGTGGTAGCAGTAGTGGTTTGTGTTATACCTTAGTTACTGAACTGTTCTTATCTCAACCTGTGGGAGTTACATTCTTTTGATTCTCCTTCCCATCCACCCTGGAGAGGGGGGAAGAAAGAGAGGGGAGTGAGTGAGAGAAGGGGCTGCGCAATTTACAGCTTAAACCACGACAATCAGGAAGACAATTTTTGTTGTTTTCCATTAATTTGTGAAAGTATTCTTTTCCATTGTTTTCTTATCTCCATTTGCATCTCCATCTCTACGTGCATGCAGCTCCTCTGCTTGGATTTGGCTGTGACTGTGGAATGGATGGGAACCTAGCTGAGGGTTGATTCTCTCTCATGACTGAGAGACATAACACAGTGTGGTTTTGTCACAGTGTATTTGGCAGAGGCCATATGTGTATGTTCATGGTGACTTTGTCAGAAAGGAGCAGGAAACTGTGATGGTGCTGCTGTTCTATGAGCTTTCACTTGGGCACACCGGGGCGCCTGGCCAACGCTCTTGGTGCGGCCAACACTGAGATGATGAGAAACTGCGCTGCTCCACGAGTAACAGAGCTGGCATAAAGCCCCTCGTGTTTCGAAGGGTAGAAAAGCAGGAGCCTCTGGTAGCTGAATCTGAGGCTATGGGAGGATGCACCTCATAGGAACTTTCCCAGTTACATGGGACTCCCGGCATCGGCTGCAACGGGGCTTCCCAGCTGAAGTGTGGGCCTGGAGGATGGATCGGTGGTGACTGGTGATGTGTTTCTCCTCAGTCTCTGTGCTCTCTATGCAGTATTCATTTGATGCATTGTTAATTGTCCTATGTACGTTACTTACATATATATAAACCATTTGTTTTATTGTACTTATTTACTGTATAGAAATACCAACCCAGTTTGCTTTTCTGTGCTTGTTTGCTTTGGAGTGCATGTTTAATGCACTGTGCATGCTATACAGCTAGAGTGTGATCCTTTTGTTGAGTACCCTGTCAGCACAACACTTGAGTACCCGGCAACCTCCCTGCCTCTCTTACAGACACCAGGTCCTGCTGCATTCCCCAAGGTGGAACTGGACATCACAAAAAAGGGCCTCCCATGTACAGGATGGAACCAAAAGCAGCCTTGGAGGAGACAAAACAGTGATATTGGAGCCAGCAGACTACCGCCCAGGAAAGGTAAGGCAGCCTGCCCACCTCTCCTCTGCTTTGCAACTACCAGCCTTGGAGCATCCCCACCTTCTGTTGGGGCTGCTGAGAACACACGACCACCTTAGCGGAGTGACCAGGCACAGGACTGCAGGCCTGCTCCCCTGCCTTGGCCCAAAGCTGAGCAGAGGGAGGCCAAGGAACGCATCTTTGCCTCTGCACTAGCTCAGCTATTGAAAGCTGACACACACTCACACATCGCGAGCTGTTCGGAAGACATAAGCAAACACTGGATCAGACCTTTCTCATGCACTGGGGATCAGCTGGCAGAGAGGGGGCATCCAGTAATGTGTGCTGGGACTAGAAGGGCTCTAGACGTGAAACCAATTCCAGTGCAAGCTCAGCTCCAGCCGTGAGCTTCTCCTGCCACATGGAGTGGGCATGTCACCCCAGTTTGCATCAGAGACTTGATCTTTCCTTTGACTGGCCTTCTAAAACCCCTCAAAGGATGTATTTTATCTGCCCCTTAGCTCTGTCTCTCTTGCCTTTACCTTCCTCCCCAGAAGGTGGGGAGATGCCAGCCAGTACTGCAGCAGACCACTAGCAATGTCCTAATAACACCAGAGGTTTGAAGCGTGCCACTAGGACAGGGACTTTAGCCAAAGGTGGTGTCATGGTTTAGCCCAGCCAGTAACTCAGAACCACGCAGCCACTCACTCACTCTCCTTCCTCTTCCACCCCGCACCGGCTCTCAGAGGGAAGGGGAGGAGAATGGAAAGACAGTAACTCCCATGAGCTGAGATAAGAGCAGTCCGGTAACTGAGGTATAACACAAACCCACTGCTGCTACCACCAATAATAATACCGATCAGGGGAGTAACAAGGAGAGAGGATACAACCGCTCACCACCCACCGACTGATATCCAGCCAGACCTGAGCAGGGATCTGGCCCTCCAGGGTGACTCCCCCCAGTTTCCACCTGGGGTGGCTGCGGGGTCTCTCTGCCCCCCTGCAGGATGGAGGATGTGGGGAGGGGGAGGGAAGGGCAGCGCAAGGGACGTGACCATACTGGGGACTGTCACAGACCGGGACACAAAGGGCCCCGCTGTGACCCCGTCCCCGAGGGCAGGAGGCGCAGGGCGTCCAGTGCAGGCTGGAGCTGGAGCTGGGATAGTCCCTGTGCCAGGAGCTCTCCTGCTCTCAGGAACCTTCTCTGCAGCTCTCTTTGCACCCAGCCGGGATGTGCTGCGCTTCCCCCATCTGCCATGGCCCTCAGTGGGAACGGGGGCACTGCTGGATCTGCTGCTGCACACCTGAAGGGAAAGGGACCTGGAGCTGTGCCTCATTGTGCTTCCCAGGGGAATGGTTCAGGGAAGTCATCCTTGTGGGGATAACTGAATGGGCCCTATTAATGACCAATGGTAATTAATCAGCTACTAAATAAAAACCAAATGGGAATGCAGTGGTGATTTAGCAGTAATTGAATTTTAATTGAATTGTGAGTTCACAATGATTTGAAGATGATGGAAATGATAAATAACTTAGACAATGAGTGTGCCTTCCAGTATCTGTTTGATGCCCACAAGAAAGCTGGAGGGGGATTCTTTACAAGGGCATGCAGTGATCAGACACATGGGAATGGCTTTAAGTTGACAGAGGGGGGTGAATAAGATGAGACCTTAGGAGGAAGTTCTTCCCTGGGAGCATGGCGGGACCCTGTCGCAGGTTGCCCGGAACGATATCTGTCCGGCAGGAGGTCTTTGCTGGTTCAAGGCATGCAGAGAGGCAGCTCTGCCCGCATTTACCACTGATTTAATGTTGATTTGATGAGAAGGAGAGAAATTCTATTGAATAAGGGTCAGGATTGAGAAAATGCTCCCTGCTCGTGGCAAGATTGGATTAAAAAAAAAAAAAAAACAAACCAAAACAACAAAAAAAGCCCGGTTTGCCGGAATTGGGAGGGATTTGGTGGGATTTGTGCTGTGGTCACCTCTACAGCACCCCCAGAGCATCCTCACGACCCACAGAGTATCCCAGGGATACCCCTGGAGAATCCCAGAGAATGCCTGCAGCACCTCCAGAGCACCCCCTGGACCCAGTCAGAGCTCATGCATCACAATGACCATGGGGACATGGGGACCTCAGGGGTGGCTGATTCTGGAACTCCCTGTGTTGAGGTGTGTGAGGCCATGGAACTCCACAGAACCCTTCACCCGGGAGATGACAGCTGCCCCATGGAACACAAACTGCTGGTGGAGGAGGCAATAGCAGCTCCTCCTGTGGTCCCCGTCTTGGTGTCTCGGTGCTGGGGCTGCTGTGGACACAGGAGCGTGGCGCGAGGTGGGCGGCGATGGCGATCTTGGGGTGCTTTAGGAGTTGCCAAGAACACCTCAAGTGCCTTCCCCACAGTGGCTGCTTTGCACTCGGTGTGCGAGTTGTGCTGGCTGAGCCGGCAGGCAAGCGCTGCGGCTGCCTTAAATGCTGGGATCTGCCTCATTCCTTGTGGGGAGAACGAGGGCCTGTGGGGATGGGAGAAGGGGAAGGGCTTCCACCGGACAGAGAGGGGAGATTGAGAGGAGATCTTAGGAGCTCTTTGTGTGAGGGTGGTGGGACACTGGCACAGGGTGCCCATTGAAGCTGTGGCTGCCCCATCCCCAGCCATGTTCAAGGCCAGGCTGGACGGGGCTTGCAGCAAGCTGCTCCAGTGGAAGGTGTCCCTGCCCTTGGCAGTGGATGGAGCTGGAGGAGCTTTAGGGCCCCTTCCACCCCAACCCTGTCTGGGATTCCATGATTCTCTGCTGTGCCAATGTTGGTCACTCTCTGCTTCTCATGGGTGGCCGTGAGGCTCTGTTCCATTGCCCAGGTGGAGCTGTGACCCCTCGCATGCTCCACCTCCATACAAAAGGCACTGAAGAACGGCAGCCCACGAGGGACCTCCCTGAGCCGGCTGGGCAGACGCTGGTCCCCCCACGGTGCTTCCTGGAGCACCCCTGGGTACTCAGTGGCCATGGGCACGATGCTGCCTCCATCACAAAGCCGTGGCGGTCGCTGTGGAGATGCCCATTGTGACGCGGCCCTCATGGTGAGCGGGGGCTATTTAAGGAGGGAGAGCCCTGCAGGAACCAGTGCAGAGGAGACCCCTCCGTCAGGAGGCTGCATCTGCCCTGGCTGCCCTGCGCATCCAGGTACGTGTTCTTTGACTTTGCAATGCTGGTTTAGTGTTGGCTTGAAAGACATTGTGGGCGCGTGCTGCAAAGGGAGGAGAAGGTGTCAGGAGATGTGCTGGTGCCATGCCAGCTGTGGGAGCAGGGCATGGGTGAGGAGGAGGCACTGGGCTTGTTCATGTGCTTGGAGCTGAGCTCTGCCTGCAGAGGTGCTGGGGGCGAAGCAGGAGCCTTCTGTGTGCAGGAGCTGCTGGTGCCAGAGGTGCTGAGGAGTCAGGGCAGGAGCAGCCCCAGGGCAGTGCAGCTGCTGCTGCTGTCAGGCCCTGCAGGCGCAGGCACAGCCCAGAAGCCCCCCGGGCGTTGCGCAAGGTGGGAAGGAGCCGGTGGGCTCTGGGCACATCGGCGCAATGCTGACTGCGGCAATGCCCGCGGGAGCCCCTGTGCTCCCCCAGCAGCAGTGCCAGGGCAGGAGCTGTTGCTGGGCCTCCCCTGCCCTTGGCAAGCACTGCCCCAGCCCCGGCCCCACTCGGGAGCTGCGCTTCCTGAGCCAGGGAATGCTGCTTGCAGCTGCGGGCCCATAGAAAGAGCCCAGCTCCAAGAGTGCAAAGGCCCAGCCCCTGCTGCCACAGCAAAGGGGCCAGGACAGGGTCAGTGTTGAACCCCAGCCGGGAGCTCAGCACCAACAGCCACTCGCTGAGCACCCGGGTGGGATGGGGAGGAGAATGGGAACAATGCAAAACCTGCAGGGGGAGATGAGAACAGGTCAGGAACTGAAATCAGGTACAGTGTAATACTTGTAGTCTTGGTATTAATAAGAACGGAAAGAAAAAGGGGAGACATACCGAACCAAAAGAGGACAGAAAGTGCCTAGAGCGAGCAGTGATGCCCAACACAGTTGCTCAGCACCTGCTGAGTGACACTCAACCCGACCTCAGCAGCGACCTGTCCCTTCTGAGTGACCCCCAGTGTCTATGGCCTGAAGTGTCATGGGCCCACTGGGCTGGAAAGCATTTATATTGGACTGTATAATTGATAATGGCAATACAGATAGGTAATAATTGCTATTATAATAGATGATAATTTTAATTACATTACTGTAGCTCACTATAGAAATGAGTGAGGGTTAGACTTAGGGTCAGAAACATCGCTTATGGTCAGGAATAAGATTTAGGGTCAGGGGTTAGGGTTCGGGTTAGGCCACAGTCTCACAGCAGGGAGGGTACAAGGACATGAGGAGTTTGGGGCATGCCAGTGATGTTTCGGGGGCTGGGAATGTTTTAGGGTGTCCCTCGGGTGTTGTGGGGTGGTTTGGGGTTCTTATGAGATGTTTCAGGGGTGTTTCTGGGTGTTGTGAGGGTGCTTTAGAGTGGTCCATTAGAGCAGCTTGCTCCAAGCCCCTGTGTCCAACCTGGCCTTGGACACTGCCAGGGATGGGGCAGCCACAGCTTCCCTTGGCACCCTGTGCCTGTGTCCCACCACCCTCACAGGGAACAATTCCTTCCTAATGTCTGATCTAAATCTCCCCTCTTTCATCTTAAAGCCATTCCCCTTTGTCATTGCAGACCCTCGTAAAGAGCTCCGCTCCAGATTTCCTGTAGGCCCTCTTTAGATCTGGGCTCAGTGAGGTCTCCCTGGAGCCTTCTCTTCTCCAGGCTGGACACCAACAGCTCTCCCAGCCTGTCTTCATTAGAGAAGTGCTTCAGCCCTCTTGGCATCTTTGTAGCCCTTCCTAAGTCCATCTTTGTAGCCCTTCCTAAGTCCATCTTTGTAGGATCATAAGAGAACAGAGGTTGGAAGGGGCCCCAGGAGGACCCAAGTCCAACCTGGCAGGAAGAGAGTCAGAGCAAGTGACAGCCTTCCCTTGCCAAGATGCCAGCTCCCATCAGCCTTCCCTTCTCCGGGATGGACAAGCCCAACTCCCCCAGCCTCTCCCCACAGGCACCGAGCTCCGGTCCCTGCCTGTCCTGAGGGCCCATTGCTAAACCCCACCTGCTTGCCAACAGCGTTCCTGAATTGGGGATCTGAACCCTGGATGGAGCATTCCAGGGCATCCCTTCCCTTGTTCTCCTGCCGGGCTCCTGCTCGTTGTGGGATAATTAGGCATTAAACTTATATTGGAAATGCAGCATTGTGCAGACATAAGGGAAAACCGAGATGCAGCCACACCTGTAGGCCAGGATTGTGCACTGCACAGCGGTTCCTGTGGCAACACAGACAGAGGATGGAGCGAGGTGGAGATCTCGCAGCTGCACTTGGTCCTGACATCAGCAAAGATGGGAACCAGGTGGTACCAGAAACCAATAAGCTGCATACCTGCTACCCTGAGCCAGCAGCCTGCCATCTTTTGACAAAGTGCCGTCCTCTGTGTGAGCTTTGCTTCATTATAATGTCACTATAATGCCTTTACATGCTAAAATATACTCCCATCTCCAATGCGACCCCCCTCCAAAATGAGACCACCCCCCTCTGAGCGTGTGCTCTGAATTTTTGGTGTCATAGACCTTTAAAAGTGAAGCGAGAGAGATTTGCGCCAATAATGATAAAGGTATGGATGAGTGGAGGCACTCAAGCTCCACCTTGAGGTGAAAATAGTATAAAGTGACCCAAGAGAGAGGAGGATATTGGGGAAGATACCATCAACAGAGTCCTGGGGCCGGTCGATGGGCTGGACCTCTCTTCCACCCCATAGGGATGCTGTGGGTAAGACTTGCACTGTACCCAGTGCTTCCTTGGGAAAACTTAGAATCTCTATAGAGTTACTCTTACTGTCACCTGTATATTTCAGAGCCAGGCAGTGTCAACTTTATCGAGCGCTTGTATCCATGTAACTATTATTGGCACGTGCTTTGCAGACAGTATTTACCACCGGCAATCCATAAGAACCTGTACCTGGTGCCTCAATAAACGGCACTGTTTCGGTAGCCAATCGCAATAAACTGCACTGTGTCGGTAGCCAATCGCAATAAACTGCACTGTGTCGGTAGCCAATCGCCACTATTGCTGTATCCGGACCATTAGAGGGTCACTATATCGGACGCAGTCGCACTGGTAGTTGGGGCTGATTGCACGGGGCAGTGTGGTGCACTATTGGTGAATCCGGACAAGTACGGTTCGAAAGAGCGGACGCGACCAGACTGGTAGATGCATATTGGAGCCATTCACGGCCCCTCTAATAAAGAAGGGGGTTATTTTGTTCCCTTTAATGCAACAAAGCCCGCGATGCTGCTGTCCTCCCTTGCTGCCAGGGCACACGCTGCCTCCTGTCCAGCTCCTGCCCACCCAGGCCTTTCCCATGGCTGCTCCCAACCAGGCAGCCCCAGCCTGTGCCATTGCAGGGGAGTCCCCTGCTCTCCTGCCCAGGACACCCTGAGAGGTCTGCAGCCCCCCCATGCTATCCCATCTACCCATACCAGCACAGCAGCCCCGTCCTTGGGGACTTCAAGGGCTCCCCAAGAGCTCTTCCTGCTCCAGGCACAGAGCAGCCATCCCAGGGCTGGAGCAGCCCGAAAGCTGATCCCATTCCCCTTCATTCCTGCCATGTGAGGACATATCACAGAGAAGAAGTTGCTGCGGAATGGTTTATTGCGCTTAAATACAATGAGAGACCCCCATTAACACTAAGTCTGTGGGTCAGACAAGGTGGGCAGATCCTGAAGTAGCAGGGGATGAAAACTGACATGTCTTTGAACACAGGAACATCACAAGTGGAAAACGGAAACCAAATGTAAAGCAGCAAAAACAGACATGGGCTGTCATGACCTGCACTGAGAGCCCTTTGCAGAGGACAGCAGGCAGTGTATGGCTGCTGAATCACATCCAGTCACCAGCTTCCTCACAGCATCCCTGAGCTCCTGGTTCCTCAGGCTGCAGATGAGGAGGTTCACTGCTGGAGGCACCACTGAGTACAGCACTGACAGCCCCAGATCCAGGGATGGGGAGGAGATGGAGAGGGATAAATACGCTGCTGCAGTGTCCATATCCCCGTGCTCCCGGTCCCTGCCGCAGGTTTTCCTGCTTGCAGCCGTGCTCAACTCCCCATCCCTCCCAGTGCTCCCACTGCCTGCTGCAGCTGCTCCCAGTCCCTCCCAGCTCCCCCAGTATCTGCTGCAGGCGCTCCTGCTCATCCCCCACACAACCTCCTTAATCTTTTGGGGGGGGCACCCCAAATTAAGCACCCCCCACTCTGGGGCCGCCCCCCCGGCTCCCTGATACGGGGGGGGGGGGGTCTGGAATGCCCCATGGGGTGTGGTTTGGGGGCAATAAGGGGCAATTTGGGGCTGGCGGCTTTGGGGGTTGGAGCAACTTTTTGGGGGCCCCTCCAGGATTTTGGGTCCCTTGGGCTCATTTGGGGTTGGGGGCCCCAGGATGATGGGATGATGCTCCGGAACCCTGCAACCCCTTCAGGAGCCCGCCAGGCATTGCGGAAGGGGGCAGGGCCTGGCGGGATCCGGCACAACCCGTGCAGGCTCACCGGCGTTCCGCAAGACATCGTGGACCCGGGAGTGCCCGCGGAACATGGAGGTGCATTGGAGACAGAGGCGGGAGCCCTGGCGGCCTCCAGCAGTGCCCGTGGCAGCACGTCGGGGCTGCTGGAAGGAGGCAAAGGGCCTGGCGGGCTCTGGCAATGCCCATGGAAGCGCTTCCAGCGGCACGCTTGGAAGGACACCCAACATCCCAGAATGTGGCAGGGCCCTGGCAGTCTGTTCTTGCCTGATGGTGGCTCTGTGGCTCTGCGGGTACCGGGGAGGAGAAGGGCCCTGCCTTATGCTGCTCCTCCTGCAGTCGTGGTGGCTGCGGAGGTGGCAGCCCGGGAGCAGGCACCTGCATCTCCTGGTGCTTGGCATGTCCCTGGTGGCTCCTCAGCTGTTGGAGCTGTTGCTGCTGCCACAAGTGCTTCACCCTCCTCTTTGTCCACCCACCCAGACTGCAATGGCTTCCCTTGGGTAGAGCAGCGCTGAGGGAGACCGTGCCAAGAGCTGTGCTGAACCTGAGGGAAACCACATCCACTCTCTGCCTCCTCACGCACAACTGCAGCCTCTCAGCTTGGCCAGGCAGGAGTTACCCTTCGTACGGCTTTTAGGTGCCCAGAGGTGTCACCCGAGAGGACTCTGATGCCGGCACGCGCCTCACCAGGGGCAGCTTGTACAGCCTGTGCTCCCCTGGGCTGCACTTGGGCCTTTATCAAAGGCAAGTGCAACGCGTCCTTGATTTTCAGCCATACAAAGACTATTTTATATCCCTAAAATAGTCGGTAGCAGTGTTATGCCAGTAAACAAATAACACAGTCAGAAGGACTCCAAGGCCGTGCTGAGCTTCTCTTGTGCAGCCGAGACTCATCTGAGTCATGAGTACAAGTAGAGAACTTGACAATAAAGTTGGATTTCATCTCTCATCCCCTGTGAACATCGGAGCTGGCAAAGCACTGCTTCAGAGCAAAGCTGCCTCCCGTCCAACCTGCCCTTGAACACTGCCAGCGATGAGGCAGCCACAGCTTCTCTGGGCACCCTGTGCCAGTGTCCCACCAGACTCAAAGGGAACAACTTCTTCCTATAGTCCAAGCTAAATCTCCCTTTTCTCAGCTTCAAGCCGTTCCCCCGTGTCCTGTCACTGCACACCCTTGCGAAAAGACCCTCTCCAGGTTTCTTTTAGGCCCTCTTTAGCTATGGGCAACTGCTAAGATAGGCTCCCTGGAGCCTTCCTTTCTCCAGGCTGGACACCAACAGCTCTCTCAGCCTGTCTACATCATAGATGTGCTCCAGCCTTCCAGCATCTTTGTGGCCCTTCATAACCCGTCATTGCATTATCATAAGAGAACAGAGGTTGGAATGGACCCCCGGAGGTCTCAAGTCCAACCCATCCGTAACAGGGTCAGAGCAAGTGGTTCAACACTCGGGAGCTGCGCTTCCTGAGCCAAGAATGCTGCATCCAGCTCTGTGCCCATAGAAAGAGCCCAGCTCCAAGAGTGCAAACATCCAGCCCCTGCTGCCGCAGCAAAGGGGCCAGGACAGGATCAGTGTTGAAACCCAGACAGGAACTCAGCACCAGCAACTGCTCGCTCAGCACCCGGGTGGGATGGGGAGGAGAATGGGAACGATGCAGAACCTGCAGGGGGAGATGAGAACAGGTCAGGAACTGAGTCACAGGTCAGGATCCCAGTGGTGTTCTGGGGGCTCTGGGGATGTTTTAGGGTGTCTATCAGGTGTTGTAGGGTGTTTTGGTGTTTCTGGGGTGTTTTAGAGTGGTCCCCTAGAATAGGCTGCCGCAAACTCCTAACCTGCCCTTGAACACTGCCAGCGATGAGGCAGCCACAGCTTCTCCGGGCACCCTGTGCCTGTGTCCCACCAGCCTCAAAGGGAAGAGTTCCTTCCTAATGTCTGATCTAAATCTCCCCTCTTTCAGCTTCAAGCCATTCCCCCGTGTCCTGTCACTGCACACCCCTGTAGAAAGCCCCTCTCCAGATTTCTTGTAGGTCCTGCTTAGGTTTGGGCAGACTGCTAAGATGTCTCCATGGAGCCTTCCCTTCTCCAGAATGAACACCCCCAGCTCTCTCAGCCTGTCTTCATTGGAGACGTGCTGCAGCCCTTGGGGCATCTCTGTGACCCTTCATAAGCCCATCATTGTAAGGTCATAGAATCACAGAATAGTTAGGGTTGGAAAGGACCTTAAGCTCATCCAGTTCCAACCCCCCTGCCATGGGCAGGGACACCTCCCACTAAACCATGGCACCCAAGGTTATGTCCAACCTGGCCTTGAACACTGCCAGCAATGGAGCATTCAGAACTTCCCTGGGCAACCCATTCCAGTGCCTCAGCACCCTCACAGTAAAGAATTTCTTCCTCATATCCAATCTAAACTTCCCCTGTTCCAGTTTGAACCCATTACCCCTTGTCCTCTCGCTACAGTTCCTCATGAAGAGTTCCTCCCCAGCATCCTTATAAGCCCCTTTAGATACTGGAAGGCTGCTAGGAGGTCTCCACGCAGCCTTCTCTTCTCCAGGCTGAACAGCCCCAACTTTCTCAGCCTATCTTCATATAAAAGGTGCTCCAGTCCCCTGATCATCCTCATGGCCTCCTCTGGACTTGTTCCAACAGTTCCATGTTCTTTTGATATTGAGGACACCAGAACTGCACCCAATACTCCAAGTGAGGTCTCACAAGAGCAGAGTAGAGGGGCAGGATCACCTCTCTCGACCTGCTGGCCACGCTCCTTTGGACGCAGCCCAGGATAGGGTTGGTTTCTGGGCTGCGAGCGCACACTGCAGCCGCCTCATGTTCATTTTCTCATCCACCAACACCCCCGAGTCCTTCTCTGCAGGGCTGCTCTGAATCTCTTCTCAGCCCAACCTGGAGCTGTGCCTGGGATTGCTCCAATCCAGGCGTAGGACCTTGCACTTGGCATGGTTAAACTTCATCAGGTTGGCATCAGCCCACCTCACAAGCGTGTCAAGGTCCCTCTGGATGGCATTCCTTCCCTCCAGCGTATCAACCGAACCACACAGCTTGGTGTCATCGGCAAACTTGCTGAGGGTGCACTCAATCCCACTGTCCATGTCACCGACAAAGATGTTGAACAAGACCGGTCCCAACATCGATCCCTGAGGGACACCACTCGTTACTGGTCTCCAGCTGGACGCTGAGCCATTGAGCACAACCCTTTGCGTGCCGTCATCCAGCCAGTTCTTTATCCACCGAGTGGTCCACTTATCAAATTGATGTCTCTCCAACTTAGAGACAAGGATGTCATGTGAGACAGTGCCAAACGCTTTGCACAAGTCCAGGTAGATGACATCAACTGCTCTACCCCTGTCCATCAGTTCCGTAGCCCCATCATAGAAGGCCACCAGATTGGCTAGCATTAGAGAACAGAGGTTGGAATGGACCCTAGGAGTTCTCAAGTCCAACCCATCAGGAATAGGATTAGAGCAAGTGGTTCAAGGCTTGATTCAGTCTGAGTTGGAAATCCTCGAGGCCAGAGACTGCACAGCCTCTCTGCAGGACCTGATGCAGCACTTGCCTGAGCCTATGGGAAGAAGGTTTGCTTCTGTCCTGGCTGAACCTCTCCTCTGTCACTATCCCCCATTGCCTCTTGTCCTCCCACCAGGCACCATGGTGAGGAGCCTGGCTCTGGATTCTCCATGTCCTCCTTGCAGGTACAGGCAGCCAGTCCCCGACAGCCTTCCCTTCCCAAGATCCCAGGTCCCCATCAGCCTTCCCTTCTCCGGGATGGACAAGCCCAGCTCCCCCAGCCTCTCCCAACAGGCACCGTGCTCCAGTCCCTGCCTGTCCTGACGGCCTGTTGCTAAACCCACTCCTGCTTGCCAACAGCATTCCTGAACTGGGGGTCTGAACCCTGGATGGAGCATTCCAGAGCATCCCTTCCCTTGTTCTCCTCCCATGCTCCTGCTCATACAGCCCGCGATGCTGCTGTCCTCCCTTGCTGCCAGGGCACACGCTGCCTCCTGTCCAGCTCCTGCCCACCCAGGCCTTTCCCATGGCTGCTCCCAGCCAGGCAGCCCCAGCCTGTGCCATTGCAGGGGAGTCCCCTGCAGGGACCCCTGTGTTCCCTGCCCAGGACACCCTGAGAGGTCTGCAGCCCCCCCATGCCATCCCATCTCCCCACACCAGCACAGCAGCCCCGGCCCTTGGGGACTTCAAGGGCTCCCCAAGAGCTCTTCCTGCTCCAGGCACAGAGCAGCCATCCCAGGGCTGGAGCAGCCAGAAAGCTGATCCCATTCCCCTTCATTCCTGCCATGTGAGGACATATCACAGAGAAGAAGTTGCTGCAGGATCATTTATTTCCCTTAAATACAATGAGAGACCCCAGTGTCACAAAGCCTGTGTCGCACAAGATGGGTGGCTACTTAAGCAGGAGGGTGAAAACTGACCTTTCTATGAAGACATTATCACAAATTGAAACAGGAAAACAAATGTAGAACAAGAAAGACAGACATGGGCTGTCATGACGTACACTGGGAGCCCTCTGCAGAGGACAGCAGGCAGTGTATGGCTGCTGAAACACATCCAGTCACCAGCTTCCTCGCAGCATCCTTCTTCACAGCTCCTGGTTCCTCAGGCTGTAGATGAGGAGGTTCACTGCTGGAGGCACCACTGAGTACAGCACTGACAGCACCAGATCCAGGGATGGGGAGGAGATGGAGGGGGGCTTCAGGTGGGCAAATACTGAAGTGCTGACAAGGAGGGAGAGCATGGCCAGGTGAGGGAGGTACGTGGAAAAGGCTTCGTGGCACCCTTGCTGACATGGGATCTCAGCAGGGCCCTGAAGATCTGCACATAGGAACCCACAATGAAAACAAAACAGCCAAATGTTACACAGACAGCAATCACAAAAAGCCCAACTTCCCTGAGGTAGGAGTGTGAGCGGGAGAGCTTGAGGATCTGGGGGATTTCACAGAAGAACTGCTCCACAGCATTGCCTCTGCAGAGGGGTAGTGAAAATGTATTGGCTTTGTGCAGCAGAGCAGTGAGAAACCCAGTGCCCCAGGCAGCTGCTGCCATGTAGACACAAGCTATGCTGCCCAGGAGGCTCCCGTAGTGCAGGGGCTTGCAGATGGCCACGTAGTGGTCGTAGGACATGATGGTGAGAAAATAAAACTCAGCTCTGAGAAAAAAGAGAAAGAAAAAGATCTGTGCAGCACAAGCTGTGTAGGAGATGGGCCTGGAGTCCCAGAGGGAATTGGCCATGGATTTGGGGACAGTGGTGGAGATGCAGCCCAGGTCCAGCAGGGAGAGGCTGAGGAGGAAGAAGTACCTGGGGGTGTGGGGGTGCTGGTCGCAGGCTGTGCTGGTGTTGATGAGGCTGTTGCCCAGGAGCGCAGCCAGGGAGATGCCCAGGATGAGCCAGAAGTGCCAGAGCTGCAGCTCCGTGTGTCTGCGAATGGCAGGAGGAGGCACTGGGTGATGGAGCTGCCGTTGGACATCTGCTGCCTCTGGGCATGGGGCACTGTCAGAGGAGAAACAGACAGTGAGAGGTTAGGGCAGGAGGGATGTCAGATACAGAAGTTCAATTCACACAGTCACGACTCAACACTTTGGGGCTGCAGAGGAGAGCTCAGCATGACTTGGTCATGTTTGTCTCTGAGGGTGGTTGCTTTGTTTGCTTTCCCAGTGCCACATCTGAACAGTGACTTTTGTAGTGACAAAATTCCTGAGTTTTTGAAGGCAACTGTGAAGAGTCTCAGCGTGGGACAGACAAAAGGGCTCAACTGTCTGTGGGTTAGTGCCTGCTCAAGGTTGCTGCAGAGTCCATCACTCTGGTTCTCAGTGGCCCTGCACTTTCTAGAGAGACAGTCAGCTCCTTGTCCAGCACAGCATGGCCAGCAGCCACCTCCAGTGCCAGACACCAAGAGAGCTGCCTGAACACACCCTCCCCAGGCCTGGGCTGCATTTTCACCCCCCACTCCCTGCCCACGTCTCTGCTGCCTGGAGCTGTCCCTGCCAGGAGCTGCTGCTCTGGGCCCACCTCTGCTCCCTCTCAGTGCTCCCAGAGCCCATCCCATGGGCTGTGTGCTCAGCTCTGCCCTGCACACCCCTCCCAGCAGCAGGGCTCTGCCCAGAGCCATCTCTGCCTGTGCAGGGGCTCAGGAGCAGCTCACACAAGTCCTGAAGAGACTCTCGCTGCCTTCTCCAAAGCAGAGAAGTAGATTCCCAGCTCCCACTGCCCAACCTGCCCACCAAGAGGGAAAAACATCAGAGCTCAGCATCCTTCCTTCTAAGGCAAACTCTGCCTCAGTGTCTTTCAGAAAGACCCTCTGCAAAGGTGCTCAGAGTGATGTGGAGCTCGGAGCAGCCCTGACGCACACAGCACCCTCTCCAGTGCACAACAACACTTTCCCTTCCCTGCCAGGGGTTCTTCCTTCCCCTCATCTTCTGTCCCCCAGCACCGTGGGGAGCTCCTGGGCAGGCTGAGTGCTGACCCTGGCAGGCGGCAGAGTCCCTGCCCTGGCACACAGCCCCTGGGCTGCAGGGACCCTGCTCGCAAGGACAGCGCTGGGCACCCCTGGCTGCACACCCACATTCACACCCTGCAGCCAGCCCGGGACAAGGGACCTGCCTTGTCCTGTCCCTCGCATGGTGCAGAGGGAAGCCCTGCTCTGCACCACATCCTCCTCCTTATCTACACAGGGAAACCAAGAGAGTCCTCCTGACAGATCCCATGGACTGTCCGAGGCAGCAGCTTCAGGAGATCCCTCCAGCAACTGCAGCTGCATTGCCCTGCACCCAGAGCCTTACCATGCACAGGGCTGGGAAGGTTTCCCCTGCAGGCAGCTCTCAGCATCCTCCACTGCCAGGGGCCTTTCAGCTCTCTCAGGCTCCCAGGTCTCCCCGGATGCCTGCAGGCAGTGCCCCAGCCCTGCTCCTGGGCACAGCTGTCTCTCTGCAGCGCTGCCCCATTGCCACCATCTCTCTGTGTCCCAGGAGCCCGGTCCAGCTCAGTAGCAGAGGCCCAGCCCAAGGTGGCTCTGCCTCTGCCCTGTTGGGCTCCCTCCAGGGCTCCCTTCAGCTCCAGTGCAGGCTGGAGCTGGGATAGTCCCTGTGCCAGGAGCTCTCCTGCTCTCGGGAACCTTCTCTGCAGCTCTCTTTGCACCCAGCCGGGATGTGCTGCGCTTCCTCCATCTGCCGTGGCCCTCAGTGGCAAACGGGAGCAAACTCAATCCCCATGTCTCGCAACAACCAGCATTCCAACTACTCTGTAGCACTTACAAGGGCTACTGGCCCTGTCATTAGGGGCTACTGGCACCACAGCGTCCTAGAAGGGATTTTAACATCCATCCCCAAGGTCACACAGGTTAACATCTGCTCAGACAGCTTTGCATTCTGCCACACACGCATTATCCAGGAAGTAGAAGGCAACAGCATCACACAGAGATGGAGGAACCGCGTGAGCCCTGCTCCCTGTTGGTATTTTCTGGCATGCACCTGCCCTTCCAAGCAAAAAGGGAGGTGCAAGGTCTGAACCGACCCATTTTATCACAGTTCATCAGAGCACTGCCCCAGTTCAGCCAGCAGTGCCTCAGAAACCTGCCTCAGGCCTTCCTTCCAGCAGCAGCTCACAAACAGAGAAGGGACCAGGGCTCACTAGAGGCTGCCCAACCGAAGCAGAAACCATTGGGATGAGCAGGTCTGTCTCAAACCAGCAAGGTCTTCTACAGCCTGGCCTACATTCACAGTCCATTTCACTGGGCTACTCGAGAACATGCTCAGCTTTAGACAAGAAACTGTGCTGAACAGGAACCAGCCCCCTCACCCCTTTGCAGTATACCCTGAACATCACCCAGCTAACACTGAATCCTAGAGATGGGAATTCTGAGAACAAATGCAGACCCACCTGCACCTGAGGGCTAAAGAGTCATCTAGGGTGGAAGTTAAACACGAGGAAGATTTATCTGCACATGTTCTGAAGCAAAAGGGTTACAGCACATAGGATGCTTGTTCACCACATTTTCTAGGAGGATTTTCAAATCCCTTACCTTGCGGGCAATCTTCAGCCATCCTTTGGTGCCTTGCTACACTCATGACGCAGGTCTGGACCATCCTCTTTCAGTACCCCATTGCTGAATGGCACTTTGCCCTCTTCAGGTAGCTTCAGAGCACGAGGAGTTTCACTTGGCACGCAGCCCTGCTCAGCACATCCGTCAGGGCTTGCAGATATGCCCAGTGACTCTGAACGCTGGCCTCACGCAAGACAGCCTTGTGTTCTGCAGCGGGGCCTCCACACGTGTCCCACCTTCAGATGCGTCTGTGCTTTCCTCTTGAGATCCTATTCTAGTTTGTTCCTGTTGTCCTCAAGAGTGCTGGCCTGAATTGTTACTGGCAGGCACGGAAGGTCTTGTGAGAGACCCAGCCTCTCATCAGTCTGAGAGAGAAGAGAGGGCAGCTGCGACCCTGCTGACAGCAGGGAGGTTGAGGTTTCATTCTCTGTGCATTCCTCTTCCAGCAAGAGAAGCAGTCTTTGAGGAACACATGGCTCTGGTTTGGGTGCTGAACCCTCCTCAGGTGCTTCTTCCTGCTGTTTTTCAGTGGCTATCGTTTATTCGTCTTGACAGGCTGCCTGCCTTTTTAGACGAGAAGAGATCCATCAGCAGCCAACAAGTGCTAGCGCTCCAGGTGTGGCAGAGGGGATGAAATTCCACAAGTGTAAAGACACTTGAGAGAGCCTCAGCAATTCCATCTAGAAGGAAAAAGAGAAAACATGTTACAAGAGTCACAGGGAAGGGAACAGGAACACTAACGTTTCCTAAATGCCTTGAGGTACTTCTAGTAGCATCAACCGGCTTGTTTTCCAGCTGCTCTTTCAATCCACATCTCTGCTCTACCAGCAGATCACAGAACAAGATCCTTACCTACAGCCAGGGATCTCTGGACATTTCTCACTATTACAGTCACCACTTCCACCTTCCTTCCCCTTTACACTCAGAACAATTTCACCTTCTTTCTCCTGCCTCCGCTTTGCAGGCCAGTACTACACACAGGGACAGCATCCAGCACTGCAGCTTCTCCAGCAGCAGGCTGGGTTCACAACACAGCTGGACCACAGGCATCCCAAGACACAGCCTTGATGCACTGCAGGTCTCCCCATCTCTCTACCTGAAAGGCAGCATCCCATTCCCGAGGGCTCCAGAGGCTGACAATGCATGCTTCTCTAGAGCATAACTCCTCACTGAAGGGGAAGGGCTTGGCACATGTTCTCCCCCAAAGCGTTGCAAGAGGCTGGTGTGCAGGCACACGACACAAGCCTGCAGTTCAGTAGGAGCCCAACAGCGACACGCAGCTCCTCCGGTTACTTTTACACGCACGGTGGAGAAATTCCTCAACAAAGAGCAACTCCAGCCTGAGGAAGCAAGGGTCTCCCCATGACCACACGTCCCTCTAAAACGATTTCACAGTAGTGAAGGTGGGAAATATGCTGCAACACCCTCAGAACAGTGGTATGCATCTAGCAAAAGCAGCCAGAATAGAGAAACCACTACCTAGGAAACCAGCTCCAAAGCCTGTACTACATTGGCAGCTCCTCCTCCTGACTTCCTAGTGTTGAAAGCTGCCTCTTCTACTGCAGACAGCGTGTGAACCCCTTCCTGCCTGGACTCGTGTCCCACTCACACTCCCCATCCACACGCCTCCCCTGGGTTATTATGAGGCAGGGCCGAGCGGCCTTTCCTTTTCCTTCAGGAAAGCCTTCAGGAATGGCACCCACCCACTGGATAAGAGTATGAGCTGGTTCCTCTTTACAAGTAGACATTTCTTAGGCAAGAGAACTCCTTAGACAGGACAAGGCAGCCATCGACTGTTTAGTCCATCTCCAGCAGAAAACCACTTTTGCTATCAGAGCAAGCTCATCTGAGCATGGCTTCCAGATAGCACTCTCCTTCGGGGCTTCCATTTTCACCAGCAGCTGATTCCATTCCAGCTAAGGGACAAAACCATGCCTCCCTCAGACTCAAACTGAGCATCCAAGACTCAGAGAATTTCATATTCCTTCCAGATTCCTCACCTCCTCCAGCCACTCCCTCCTATCCCACAGCAGCAAACACAACCTCATCCAAGCTAGCTTGGACACCAGCCTGGCTTCCCCACTGCTTGTTGCAGGGTCCCAGAGTCATAAAGGCATAGAATGGTTTGGGTCAGGAGGGACCCTAAAGCTCATCCAGCTCCTACCCCTGCCACGGGCAGGGAGACCTTCCACTGGAGCAGAGTGCTTCAAGCCCCTGTGTCCAACCTGGCCTTGAACACTGCCAGGGATGGGGCAGCCACAGCTTCCAGAGGCAAGGGTGTGCCAGTGTCTCACTACCCTCAACGTGAGGACTATTTTCCTGATATGAACTGAAATGAATGAAATAAAACACTGTTTCCCCTCGGAACCAAAGGGGCCAAAGGCTCAGGTTCAGCTCACAAAGGCTCGGCCGCGGGGATGCTGCGGCCGGGCTGGGGCGGCACGAGCCCGCTCGCGGGGCTGGGCAGGGCCCGCTCCGCCGTTCCACGGCCGCCCGCGGCGCGCGTGGATAGAGCCGTTGAGAGCGAGGCTGCGGCGGCAGCGGCAGCAGCGGCTCTTGAGCGGCTTTGGCAGCGGCTTTGGCAGCGACTTCAGCAGCAGCAGCAACAGCGGCAGCAGCAACAGGCGCGGCGGCGGGGGCAGCTCTGCGCGGCTCGGAGCCCTCCCTCCGCCGCTCCCCGCGATGGTGCCCCCCGCCCCCCCCCAGCCCCTCGCCGGGGCTCGCGCCGCCGCTCGGCTCTCCCGGTACTGGCAGTGGCGGCGCTGGGCGAGCCGCCGCCGCTGGGTCTGGCGAGGCAGCGCCGCCCCCTGGCGCTCCCCGGCCCGCCCCCAGGCCCCGCTCCGCCCGGGGCCGCCCGGTGCAGCGCGGAGCAGCGGGGCCGCCGCCGCTCCTTCCCCGCCCCGCAGCCGCCCGGCGGCCGCGACCCCCGAGCCCCCGCTGCGCCGTGCGGCTGCGGCTGCGGGGCAGCCGGCACCGGGAGCGCCGTCGGCCAAGGTGCCCGTGGTGCTCCTGACCCGAATTGACCCGCCGGCCTATCTGCGCTCCGGGACCGGCGGGGAGCGGCACGCCGCGGAGCCTCGGCCGGGAAAGGCCGGGAATGATGCGGCTCCGCTCGGTCCGGAGCGCCCGGTGGGGGCCACCCGCGACCCCGCGCGCAGCGGTAGCGGCCGCGACGGGAAGGACGAGGAGACCATGGAGCGGCTTTACCGTGCGGGAGCGCTGCTGGGGAAAGGCGGCTTCGGGTCGGTGTACTCCGGGGTCCGCCTGGCTGACAACACCCCGGTAAGGGGCGGGGATGGCGGCGGGGCGGGGAAGGGGCGGGCCGAGGGCTCGGCTCAGCTCAGCTCAGCCCAGCGCTGCGCTTGGCTCGCAGGTGGCGATGAAACGAGTGCCTCGGGAGCGCATCTCCTCGTGGGGCGAGCGGGTGAGCGCGCGGGGCCACTGGGGCAGCGCGGGGCAGGGCGGGTAGGGGTGAGCCGGTGGGGCCGTGAGGAGGGAAACCGGGACAGCGCGAGAGGAGCGGGTGTGGAGTCACCAGGGGACATGGAGCATCCCAGGCAGAGAGTGCCTGCTACCGTTGGGGCCGGGTAGGGTGCACCGGAGCATCCCCGCAGCTGGGAGGGGGCACCTGGGAACAGTGGGGCCGGGCAGGGGGGCATCAGAGCATCCCAGGCAGGGAGGCACAGGACCCCTGGGCCAGCTGACAGTGTCATGGTCCCCCTGCAGCCCAGCGGCACTCGCATTCCCATGGAGATAGCCATGCTCAAGAAGGTGTGCTCCGGCTGCAGTGCCATCATCCAGCTCTTCGACTGGTTTGAACTGCCCCACTCCTTCGTGCTCGTTCTGGAGCGTCCGCAGCCATCGCAGGACCTCTCTGAATTCATCAGAAGGCGGAGGTTCCTGCCCGAGGATCTGGCGCGGGGCATTTTCTTCCAGGTGCTGGTGGCTGTGCGGCACTGCCACAGCTGCGGTGTCCTGCACAGGGATATCAAGCCCAAGAACATCATCCTCAACCTGGCCACTGGAGAGGTCAAGCTTATTGACTTTGGTTGCAGCACCCTCCTCACGAACACAGTCTACACCAAATTTAGCGGTGAGCCCACAGCCGAGGGTGCTTCCAGTACTGGGCAGTTTGTGAACAAGAGTCACATGCTGGTGACGAGGTGGCAGTTCACACCGAGTGTGTGTCCCCACGTCCATGGGGCCACCGGTGCAGCCCCTGCATCCCTGGGGATGTGCAGGCGAGGATCCGGAAGCAGGCGGCATCCGCCTGATGAGCTGTGCCTGTATCCTGTGGTAGGAACACCTTTGTACTATCCGCCGGAGTGGTTCAAGTACCACTGCTACCTCGGCCGTCCGGCAGCAATCTGGTCCCTGGGCGTGCTGCTGTATGAGATGGTGTGTGGGGTCCTCCCCTTCCGGTGCTGCAAGGACATCATCGGCGGGCAGCTCTTCTTCCAGCGCCAGGTCTCTGTCGGTAGGTACCTGGCTTCGCGGCAGCAGGGGCAGGGCAGGATTTAGGGGGTGGCGGCTGATCTCCCTTGGTCAGCTGGAGGAGGTGGCACATGTCCTGCCATCCTGCCCTCTCCCAAAACGGGTCATGGAGCAGGAGGTTTGGGTGCGGCTCTGAGCACACCCAGGCCTGGGCGCTGCGGATGGTGGCACAAGGTGGGCAGGAGCCTCCTGCAACTGAGCGGCGGTTCCCCGATTCTCCCCAGAATGCCAGCACCTCATCAGGTGGTGCTTGTCCATGCGCGCTTGCGACAGACCATCCCTGGAGGATGTGTTCAACCACCCTTGGCTGCAAACATCCCCTGCCCCGGGAGACAGCTGCCCTCCACCTGCACAGTCTGAGCCAGCAGCTGGGCCAGTAAGCCGGGGGTGCCTTTTGGGAGGAGTGTGGCGTTTGTGGGGTTTGGGGTTTTCAGGAGGTTGGGTATTTTGGCAGGGATTTGGGCTTTTGGAAGGTTAGGATGGATGTTTCGGGGTTCGGATGGATGTTTTGGGGCTGTGGGGGTTTTTTGGGGACTTTGAGGTTTTGGGCATTGGTTTTTTTGGGAGCCTTTGTGGGTTTCGTGGAGAGTTGGTGGTTTTGGGGTTTTAGGAGTTTTGTGAGGTTGGGTGATTATTGGGGGATTGGGTGTTTTGGGGTGACTTTTGCAGTTAGTGGGGGGGTTGTGGGGATTGGTTTCTGGGGTCTTTGGAGGGCAATAGGTGTCAGAGGGACACATCATGAGAGTTCATACTCCTCCCTGTAGCTGGGGCAGTGCTGAGGTCTGAGGATAACGCTGGTAACACAGCGATGGTATGGTGGTTTCTGATTAGCACTTACCCTGAGCAAGGCTGAATCACTCTCTCGTTCTCTGCAGTGAGGAGAGACAGGACCTGATGGCAAAGCAACAGACAACGTGGTTACTCCAACACCAGCCACAAGCACTGCAGCTACTCCAACAGCCACAACCACTGAGGCAACACCAACCATGGCAACAGGCACCGTAGCTACTCCAGTGCCAAGGACTGTAACAACAGCTACAACACCAGTGACATGCACTGCTGCTATTGCAACCACGGCAAAAAGCAGTGCGGCTCCTCCAATCTCAGCGACAAGCAGTGCGGCTTCTCCAACACAAGCCACAAGCACTGCAGATACTCCAAGTACAGTGACAGACACATCGGATACTCGAATGCCAAGCACAGGCACTGTGGATACTATAACCCCATCAAGATACCCTGCAGTTAATCAGACCCAGGCACAAGCACTGCAGTGGCTCCACCACCAGTTTTCAGCTCTGCAGCTACTCCATCTCTAGGAAGCAGTAATGGCGCTACTCCAGGGCCTGCAATGTATACAGTGGCTAAGTCAACCCCAGCCACAAACACTGCAGCTACTCCAGTGCCAGCCACAAACACTGCGGCCTCTCCAATGCCAGTGACACACACTGCTGCTCCTCCAACCCCATCGATAAGCAGTGAGGCTTCTCCATCCCAAGCCTTAAGAACTGTGCCTACTGCAACCATGGTGACAGGCACATGGGCTACTCCAATGCCACGGACACTTAGTGTGGTTACCACAACTCCAGTGACGTGCACTGCAGGCATTCCAACCACAGGAACAAGCAGTGACGCTTCTCCAGTGTGAGCCACAAGCACTGCAGCCACAGCAACCCCAGTGACTAGAATCTGTCGCTGGGTAACAATGGAGGCTACTGCAGAGCTGAAAACACTGCGGCTATTGCAACCCCAGTGACTGCTTGTGCGAGGCACTGGAGAAGCCTCACTGCTTGTTGCTGTGGTTGGAATACCTGCAGTGCATGTCACTGGAGTTGTGGCAGCCACAGCACCTGTCCATGGCATTGGAGTTGCCCATGTGCCTGTCCCATGGTTGCAGTAGACACAGTTCTTAGGGCTTAGGTTGGAGAAGCCTCAAGCACTGCAGCAGCTGAAATGTTTTCAGCTCTGCAGCTATTCCATCCCTGGGAAGGAGCAATGGCGCTACTCCAGGGCATGCAACGTATACAGTGGCTACGTCAACCCCAGCCACAAACACTGCAGCCTCTCCAATGCCAGTGACACACACTGCTGCTCCTCCAACCCCATCGACAAGCAGTGAGGCTTCTCCATCCCAAGCCCTAAGAACTGTGCCTACTGCAACGCCCTAAGAACTGTGCCTACTGCAACCAGGGTGACAGGCACATGGGCTACTCCAATGCCACGGACAGGTGCTGTGGCTGCCACAACTCCAGTGACATGCACTGCAGGTATTCCAACCACAGCAACAAGCAGTGAGGCTTCTCCAGTGTGAGCCACAAGCACTGCGGCCACTGCAACCCCAGTGACTGGGATACGGCTACTACATGACAATGAGAGGCATAAACACTGCAGCTATTCCATCCACTGCAACAAGCACAGCAGCTACTGCAGTGCAGCCACAGCAATGCTGCTGTTCCAGTGTCTGAGACAGACACTGCCGCTACTCCAACTTCCCTGATGAGCAGTGAGGCTTCTCCAAAGTAAGCCACATACACTGCGGGTACTCAAAGTACAGTGACAGACACATCAGCCATTTGAATGCAGAGGACAGGCACTGTGGCTACTCCAGCTCCTTCAACGAGCACTGTGACTAATCCAACCCCAGGCACAAGCACTGCAGTGGCTCCACCACCAGTTTTCTGCTCTGCAGCTATTCCATCTCTGGGAAGGAGCAATGGCGCTACTCTAAGGCCTGCAATGTATACAGTGGCTACGTCAACCCCAGCCACAAACAATGTGGCCTCTCCAATGCCAGTGACACACACTGCTGCTCCTCCAACCCATCGACAAGCAGTGAGGCTTCTCCATCCCAAGCCCTAAGAACTGTGTCTACTGCAACCACAGTGACAGGCACATGGGCTACTCCAATGCCATGGGCAGGTGCTGTGGCTGCCACAACTCCAGTGACATGCACTGCAGGTATTCCAACCACAGCAACAAGCAGTGAGGCTTCTCCAGTGCGAGCCACAAGCACTTTGGCCACTGCAACCCCAGTGACTGGGACAGCGCTCACTACATGACAATGAGAGGCATAAACACTGCAGCTATTCCAACCACTGCCACAAGCACAGCAGCTACTGCAGTGCAGCCACAGCAATGCTGCTGTTCCAGTGTCTGAGACACACTGTCGCTACTCCAATCTCAGTGACAAGCAGTGAGGCTTCTGCAACCCAAGCCACAAGCACTGCAGATACTCCAAGTACAGTGACAGACACATCGGCCACTCAAACACCAAGGATAGGCACTGTGGATACTATAACCCCATCAAGATACCCTGCAGTTAATCAGACCCAGCCACAAGCACTGCAGTGGCTCCACCACCAGTTTTCAGCTCTGCAGCTACTCCATCTCCAGGAAGCAGTAATGGCGCTACTCCAGGGCATGCAATGGATACAGTGGCTATGTCAACCCCAGCCACAAACACTGTGGACTCTCCAGTGCCAGTCACACACACTGCTGCTCCTCCAACCCATCGACAAGCAGTGAGGCTTCTCCATCCCAAGCTCTAAGAACTGTGTCTACTGCAACCACAGTGACAGGCACATGGGCTACTCCAATGCCATGGGCAGGTGCTGTGGCTGCCACAACTCCAGTGACATGCACTGCAGGTATTCCAACCACAGCAACAAGCAGTGAGGTTTCTCCAGTGCGAGCCACAAGCACTGCGGCCACTGCAACCCCACTGACTGGGACAGTGGCTACTACATGACAATGAGAGGCATAAACACTGCAGCTATTCCAACCACTGCCACAAGCACAGCAGCTACTGCAGTGCAGCCACAGCGATGCTGCTGTTCCAATGTCTGAGACAGACACTGCCGCTACTCCAACCTCGCTGATGAGCAGTGAGGCTTCTCCAAAGTAAGCCACATACACTGCGGGTACTCCAAGTACAGTGACAGACACATCAGCCACTCGAATGCAGAGGACAGGCACTGTGGCTACTCCAGCCCCTTCAACGAGCACTGTGACAAATCCAACCCCAGGCACAAGCACTGCAGTGGCTCCACCACCAGTTTTCAGCTCTGCAGCTATTCCTTCCCTGGGAAGGAGCAATGGCGCTACTCCAGGGCCTGCAATGTAAACAGTGGCTCCGTCAACCCTGGCCACAAACACTGCACCTCTCCAATGCCAGTGACACACACTGCTGCTCCTCCAACCCCATCGACAAGCAGTGAGGCTTCTCCATCCCAAGCTCTAAGAATTGTGCCTACTGCAACCACAGTGACAGGCACATGGGCTACTCCAATGCCACGGACAGGTGCTGTGGCTGCCACAACTCCAGTGACATGCACTGCAGGTATTGCAACCACAGCAACAAGCAGTGAGGCTTCTCCAGTGTAAGCCACAAGCACTGCAGCCACAGCAACCCCAGTGACTAGAATCTGTCGCTGGGTAACAATGGAGGCTACTGCAGAGCTGAAAACACTGCGCCTATTGCAACCCCAGTGACTGCTTGTGTGAGGCACTGGAGAAGGCTCACTGCTTGTTGCTGTGGTTGGAATACCTGCAGTGCACGTCACTGGAGTTGTGGCAGCCACAGCACCTGTCCATGGCATTGGAGTTGCCCATGTGCCTGTCCCATGGTTGCAGTAGACACAGTCCTTAGGGCTTAGGTTGGAGAAGCTTCAAGCACTGCAGCAGCTGAAATGTTTTCAGCTCTGCAGCTATTCCATCTCTGGGAAGGAGCAATGGCGCTACTCCAGGGCATGCAACGTATACAGTGGCTACGTCAACCCCAGCCACAAACACTGCAGCCTCTCCAATGCCAGTGACACACACTGCTGCTCCTCCAACCCCATCGACAAGCAGTGAGGCTTCTCCATCCCAAGCCCTAAGAACTGTGCCTACTGCAACCACAGTGACAGGCACATGGGCTACTCCAATGCCACGGACATGTAGTGTGGCTGCCACAACTCCAGTGACACGCACTGCAGGTATTCCAACCACAGCAACAAGCAGTGAGGCTTCTCCAGTGTGAGCCACAAGCACTGTGGCCACTGCAACCCCAGTGACTGGGATACAGCTACTACATGACAATGAGAGGCATAAACACTGCAGCTATTCCAACCACTGCAACAAGCACAGCAGCTACTGCAGTGCAGCCACAGCAATGCTGCTGTTCCAGTGTCTGAGACAGACACTGCCGCTACTCCAACTTCCCTGATGAGCAGTGAGGCTTCTCCAAACTAAGCCACATACACTGCGGGTACTCAAAGTACAGTGACAGACACATCAGCCACTCGAATGCAAAGGACAGGCACTGTGGCTACTCCAGCCCCTTCAACGAGCACTGTGACAAATCCAACCCCAGGCACAAGCACTGCAGTGGCTCCACCACCAGTTTTCAGCTCTGCAGCTACTCCATCTCTAGGAAGCAGTAATGGCGCTACTCCAGGGCATGCAACATATACAGCGGCTATGTCAACCCCAGCCACAAACACTGCGGCCTCTCCAGTGCCAGTGACACACACTGCTGCTCCTCCAACCCATCGACAAGCAGTGAGGCTTCTCCATCCCAAGCTCTAAGAACTGTGTCTACTGCAACCACAGTGACAGGCACATGGGCTACTCCAATGCCATGGGCAGGTGCTGTGGCTGCCACAACTCCAGTGACATGCACTGCAGGTATTCCAACCACAGCAACAAGCAGTGAGGTTTCTCCAGTGCGAGCCACAAGCACTGCGGCTTCTTCACTGGCAGCCACAAGCACTGCGGCCACTGCAACCCCAGTGACTGGGATACAGCTACTACATGACAATGAGAGGCATAAACACTGCAGCTATTCCAACCACTGCAACAAGCACAGCAGCTACTGCAGTGCAGCCACAGCAATGCTGCTGTTCCAATGTCTGAGACATACACTGCTGCTACTCCAACCTCGCTGATGAGCAGTGAGGCTTCTCTAAACTAAGCCACATACACTGCAGGTACTCAAAGTACAGTGACAGACACATCAGCCACTCGAATGCAGAGGACAGGCACTGTGGCTACTCCAGCCCCTTCAACGAGCACTATGACAAATCCAACCCCAGGCACAAGCACTGCAGTGGCTCCACCACCAGTTTTCAGCTCTGCAGCTACTCCATCCCTGGGAAGGAGCAATGGCGCTACTCCAGGGCATGCAACGTATACAGTGGCTATGTCAACCCCAGCCACAAACACTGCAGCCTCTCCAGTGCCAGTGACACACACTGCTGCTCCTCCAACCCCATCGACAAGCAGTGAGGCTTCTCCATCCCAAGCCCTAAGAATTGTGCCTACTGCAACCAGGGTGACAGGCACATGGGCTACTCCAATGCCACGGACAGGTGCTGTGGCTGCCACAACTCCAGTGACATGCACTGCAGGTATTCCAACCACAGCAACAAGCAGTGAGGCTTCTCCATCCCAAGCTCTAAGAACTGTGTCTTCCTAAACCACGGTGACAGGCACATGGCTACTCCAATGCCATGGACAGATGCTGTGGCTGCCACAACTCCAGTGACACGTGCTGCAGGTATTCCAACCACAGCAACAAGCAGTGAGGCTTCTCCAGTGCGAGCCACAAGCACTGCGGCTTCTTCACTGGCAGCCACAAGCACTGCGGCCACTGCAACCCCACTGACTGGGACAGTGGCTACTACATGACAATGAGAGGCATAAACACTGCAGCTATTCCAACCACTGCAACAAGCACAGCAGCTACTGCAGTGCAGCCACAGCAATGCTGCTGTTCCAATGTCTGAGACAGACACTGCTGCTACTCCAACCTCGCTGATGAGCAGTGAGGCTTCTCCAAACTAAGCCACATACACTGCGGGTACCCAAAGTACAGTGACAGACACATCAGCCACTTGAATGCAGAGGACAGGCACTGTGGCTACTCCAGCCCCTTCAACGAGCACTGTGACAAATCCAACCCCAGGCACAAGCACTGCAGTGGCTCCACCACCAGTTTTCAGCTCTGCAGCTATTCCATCTCTGGGAAGGAGCAATGGCGCTACTCTAAGGCCTGCAATGTATACAGTGGCTACGTCAACCCTAGCCATTAACACTGCGCCTCTCCAGTGCCAGTGACACACACTGCTGCTCCTCCAACCCCATCGACAAGCAGTGAGGCTTCTCCATCCCAAGCTCTAAGAATTGTGCCTACTGCAACCACAGTGACAGGCACATGGGCTACTCCAATGCCACGGACAGGTGCTGTGGCTGCCACAACTCCAGTGACATGCACTGCAGGTATTGCAACCACAGCAACAAGCAGTGAGGCTTCTCCAGTGCGAGCCACAAGCACTGCGGCCACTGCAACCCCAGTGACTGGGATACAGCTACTACATGACAATGAGAGGCATAAACACTGTAGCTATTCCAACCACTGCCACAAGCACAGCAGCTACTGCAGTGCAGCCACAGCAGTGCTGCTGTTCCAATGTCTGAGACAGACACTGCTGCTACTCCAACTTCCCTGATGAGCAGTGAGGCTTCTCTAAACTAAGCCACATACACTGCGGGTACTCAAAGTACAGTGACAGACACATCAGCCACTTGAATGCAAAGGACAGGCACTGTGGCTACTCCAGCCCCTTCAACGAGCACTGTGACAAATCCAACCCCAGGCACAACCACTGCAGTGGCTCCACCACCAGTTTTCAGCTCTGCAGCTATTCCATCCCTGGGAAGGAGCAATGGTACTACTCCAGGGCCTGCAACGTATACAGTGGCTACGTCAACCCCAGCCACAAACACTGCACCTCTCCAGTGCCAGTGACACACACTGCTGCTCCTCCAACCCCATCGACAAGCAGTGAGGCTTCTCCAAGCCACGCCCTAAGAACTGCGCCTACTGCAAGCACAGTGACAGGCACATGGGCTACTCCAATGCCATGGACAGGTGCTGTGGCTGCCACAACTCCAGTGACATGCACTGCAGGTATTCCAACCACAGCAACAAGCAGTGAGGCTTCTCCAGTGCGAGCCACAAGCACTGCGGCCACAGCAACCCCAGTGACTAGAATCTGTCGCTGGGTAACAATGGAGGCTACTGCAGAGCTGAAAACACTGCGGCTATTGCAACCCCAGTGACTGCTTGTGTGAGGCACTGGAGAAGCCTCACTGCTTGTTGTTGTGGTTGCAATACCTGCAGTGCATGTCACTGGAGTTGTGGCAGCCACAGCACCTGTCCATGGCATTGGAGTTGCCCATGTGCCTGTCCCATGGTTGCAGTAGACACAGTCCTTAGGGCTTAGGTTGGAGAAGCCTCAAGCACTGCAGCAGCTGAAATGTTTTCAGCTCTGCAGCTATTCCATCTCTGGGAAGGAGCAATGGCGCTACTCTAAGGCCTGCAACGTATACAGTGGCTATGTCAACCCCAGCCACAAACACTGCGGCCTCTCCAATGCCAGTGACACACACTGCTGCTCCTCCAAAACCATCGACAAGCAGTGAGGCTTCTCCATCCCAAGCTCTAAGAACTGTGTCTTCCTAAACCACGGTGACAGGCACTTGTACTACTCCAATGCCATGGACAGATGCTGTGGCTGCTACAACTCCAGTGACACGTGCTGCAGGTATTCCAACCACAGCAACAAGCAGTGAGGCTTCTCCAGTGTGAGCCACAAGCACTGCGGCTTCCTCATTGCCAGCCACAAGCGCTGCGGCCACTGCAACCCCTGTGGCTGGAGTCTGTCACTGGGCAAGTGTGGAGGCTACTGCAGAGCTGAAAACACTGCGCCGACTGCAACCCCAGTGACTGGGACAGTGGCTGCTACATGACAATGAGAGGCATAAACACTGCAGCTATTCCAACCACTGCAACAAGCACAGCAGCTACTGCAGTGCAGCCACAGCAATGCTGCTGTTCCAGTGTCTGAGACACACTGCCACTGAAGTGCAGAAGTGATGCCCCAGACCCACAACTGCCCTCCAGGTGACCACATCGAGCCGCAACTGCACCCCGAGTGACCCCCAATGACGCCCCAGGCCCACCACTCTCACCCAAGTGATCCCAAATTCACCCCCATGCCCACATCTGCCCCACAAGTGACCCCCAAGTGACTCCCCAGAACTACAACTGCACCCCAAGTGATCACCCAGTGATTCCCAGACTCACAACTGCCACCTCATGTGACCCTCCAGACCCATAACTGCCCCTCCAGTTACCCCCCAGACACTCAACTGCCCCTCAAGTGACTCCCCAGACCCACAACTGCCCCCCAGGTGACTACAAAGTGACCCTCCAGACCCACAACCGCCTCCCAGTTACCCGAAAGAGACCCCTCAGATGCACAACTGCCTCCCAAGTCAGCCCCCAGACCACAGCTGCTCCCCAGGTCACCCCCAGACCCATAACTGCCCCCTGAGTGGCCCCCCAGACCCACAACTGCCCCCCAAATCATACTCCAGACCTACAGCTGCCCTCCAAGTGACCCCAAATTGACTCCCCAGTCCTACAACTGCCCCTAAAGTGACCACTCAGACCCACAATTGCCTCCCAAGTGACCCCCAGGTAACCTACCTTTTACCTACAACAGACCCCCAGGGGAGCCCCCAGACCCACAGCTGCCCCCCAAGTGACCCAGAAGTGAAACCCCAGACCCACAACTGCCCCCCAAGTGACCCAGAAGTGAAACCCCAGACCCACAACTGCCCCCAAGTGATCAAAAGAATCCCCAAACCCACAAATGACCCACCAGTGACCACCCAGACCCACAACTGCCCCCCAAGTGATCACCCAGACCCACAACTGACCCCCAAGTGACACCAGTGACCCCCCTTACCTACAACTGCCCCCAAGTGACACCCCAGAACCACAACTGCCCCCCAAGTGACCCAAAATTCATTCCCAGAAACACAACTGCCCCCCAAGTGACCCCCAGACCCACAACTGCCCCCCAAGTGACCCCCAAGAGACTCCCCAGACCCAAAATAGTCCCCCAAGTGAGCCCCAAGTGACCACCCAGACCCACAACTGCCCCCTAAGCTACTGCCAAGTGATCACCCAGACCCACTTCTGCCCCCCCAGGTCACCCCCCAGTGACTCCCCAGACCCACAACTGCCCCCAAGTGACCACTCAGTCTCACAACTGCCCCCCATGGGACCACCCAGACCCACAACTACCCCTCAAGAGACCCCATCAGACCCACAACTGCCCCCCAAGTGACCTGAAAGAGACCACTCAGACCATACTGCTCATGCACGAGCTTCGCAGCTGCTTTGCTATGTTAGGAAATTGCAATGCCTTTTGCCTAGACAGGAGGCTGGGTTTATGTACTTTGCCTCTTGGAGCAGTTTGAAGCCAAGAGCCTTGCGCCTCTGTATGCAGAGACAGATGTCTGCACTCTGCAGAAGTCAGGACTCTGAAGAGGTGAGGTGGGAAAAGGCAGAGGCCATGTCCTGAACAGACTTCATGCTTTTTAAACAGAAATGTATTCAAATAGAAATGGAATCGTAGGAAGGGCTCTGAGACACTCAGATTGATTCCACAAGAAGGCTTCTTGTGCAAACACATCTCAGAATGAACCTGAACTCAGCCTTTCAGTGCTGCTTCCAAAGGAAACAGGCTAAAAATGGTCAAGAAGATGTTTAGAATTATTTTTTTCCTTATCTCTAGCAAAGCAAAAGATCCAGACTGTGGCTGAGATGTTAAAAGCAAATGAGAAGATCAGCTGTGTAATAGAGAGGTGCAGGGACACAGGGCTGTGAGTGCAGTTTCCCAGAGAAAAAGAATGTTCTCCTTTGATTTCATTAACCCCTGTGGGACTGATGGAAGAAGCCTCAGCGTCTGTATTTCAGGCAGCTTGCTTGCACAAGTCACACAGTGTTTATGGTGCAGATTTCTTGTGCCACACGCCTGACAAATTACTTTGCCCTTTTAAATAGAGAAAGAATTCATTTCACATACTGTCTGCAAACTATCAACAACAGTAATAAGAAGAGGACTTGACCTTACGAAGCGCTGTGCTTATTCAGCCCTGCAGATAGAAGAGCTCCTTCAAGTCTGTGCTGTGGGCTTCAGGTTTTAGTTAGGCCACAGTGCCTGCCCATCACAAATCCATGCACCTTGGTGACAATCCATTTTCAGCTACAGGAGATCCAGCATCAGTACCTCCAGGTGTTTGTACAGACTGCTGCCAGTTTGCTCAGTCACTGCACTCACACAAAACAGCAAGTCCACTGTCTGCAAGGAGAATGATTCTTATCTGACTGAGGGTGCCCAAGCACAGTCACTGTATCTCACAAAGCGAGATTCCACCAGAGCTGAGAATAATGAGTCTGCTACTTTGATGGTTGCCACCAAATAGCTCAGGAGTGCCTTTGCACCTGCATCAGGACTGCCAGAAAACACCCAGTTTGGGGCAGTGTCTATAAGCTACCAACTGTGGCCATGCAGTGTCAGTTCGCTCCTTCTCACACCCTTTCCCCTGACCAGAAGGGGCTGTCCCTGACCTGGGTCCCCATACCCTTGGGTAGGGAGCATTCTGGAGGGGAAATTTGTCTAGTTAAGCCCACCAGCACTTTTGGATCACTGACTAATGCTGCACTTGAGCATTCTGGGCATCTCCCCACTGCCCCAGTCCTGCCAGCCCATCTGTGCCAAGCACTTACAATCAGCTGAGGGAAGCAGAGCAATGAGGACCTATTTAATAAGCTTCAAATGCTCAGTAATACCAAGGCCATAAATGAAAGAATCACAGAATATCTCCCTACTGAACACAAGTGGACATGTCCTGTCTTTCACACCGCTACCTCCTGTGCTCTTCAAGATGCCTTCCTAAGCTTCCATGGTTTACCTTTAATGCTTATTTCTAGTCAAGGTGGTGTGAATCCTACTAACCTTTCAAGCTGTCATGATGCAATTAGAGAAACCCAAGCTGGATCAAACTATTTTTAATGAAGTCACCATCTGTTAGAAACATGCATGCCATGTTAGATTGATTCTCAATTACCTTTATGCAGATGTTGGTTTGGGGCTGCAGCTGTGGAGCTGTTGGTGACTCACATCCAATGCAAGTGGCTGTATTCACTGCCAGCAGATGTCTGCATTCAAGACATGGGGCCACCTGAAGGAAAAGCCACATCACACCATGTCATTAAGGTTATCAAGAGGTTTTCAGGATTTTCCTGGTTAGAGTCTGCAGCAGCAAAGTCACCAGAACCATAGCAGCTGATAGCTGCAGCTGCTGGTACTGATCCTTACAGACCAAGGGCTGTTGAGAAAATAGGAAGACAACTGCAAAGAGTGACTTTACTGACAGCTGGAACTAGGCCAGAATGGCACTAAGTTAGCTTTCAGTAAAATTAAAAAGGCAGAGGGAAGGCAGTTACAGGCATCACTGTAAAAACTTGGTGCTCTTTCATATATGCCCACACCTGCCGCTGTGCCAGGTTTGAGGCATGATGGATCTTCTACAGCTAGGACACAAGCAGTAGTTCCTAACTAACTGCACTAGTTAGCACTGCAACAAGATGCATATGCAGGTCCTCAAGATGCAGTGGTGGTTGTTGCAGCATGAAGAGGAACCTGAATTTGGTCATGTTTCCTGACACTGGCAAAGAAAACACAATTTACTTTTCCAGTCTTACCCTTACTAACATATATGGCACTTGAAGGAATCTAGAGTTCATTTTCCCCATCATTTAAGAATTACAGCCAGGGCTAAAGGTATTGAACAAAATCCCAGAATCCCAGACTGGTTTGGGTTGAAGGGACCTTAAAGCCCCTCCAGCTCACACCCCTGCCAAGGGCACGGGCACCTGCCCCTAGAGCAGCTTGCTCCAAGTCCCTGTCTCCAACCTGGCCTTGAACACTGCCAGGGATGGGGCAGCCACAGCTTCTCTGGGCACCCTGTGCCAGCGCCTCTGCACCCTCGCAGGGAAGAGCTTCTGCCCAAGAGCTCATCTCAATCTCCCCTCTGGCAGGTTAAAGCCATTCCCCTTGGCCTGTCCCTACAGGCCCTTGTCCAAAGCCCCTCTCCTGGTTCCCTGCAGCCCCTTGAGGCACTGGAGCTGCTCTAAGGTCTCTCCTTAAGGAGCCTTCTCTTCTCCAGGCTGAACAAGCCCACCTCTCTCAGCCTTGGATGTTTATGTCCTGGGCTGTGAGTGAAGGCCAATGATCCACAGAGGACGTGGATGAGAAATTCATAATATATACTGTACTTTCAAGCACTGGTTTTTGCAGACAAAGCAAAATGCAACAGCTTAAGAACTGGATCTTGGAAGCAATCAAGACTGCTGCCATGTATGAAATAACTCTTATGTCAGTAATATTGTTTGAACACATCAAATCAAGTGCAAGTAGAGTTGGTGTATTTAAACACGTTGGTTCATTTTCTAAGTTCCTTCCTGAAATGCACCCTCAGAAAAATCATCAGGAAACGCAAACAAAAGTCTCGAGGCTCAAAGTTCCACATGAACACTTTAGAGAAGTTTTTACCTGGATTCAAAGCTCTTATTCAGACCTGAATTCATTTCTAGAAGAGCATTTGTGTCTACTGCACGGTCAGCCTTCCCTGGAAGAGGGATTCCAAGTGGGACCACCTGAGGAACTGGGACAGAGCCAGGCACCACTTACTCCACAGTGCTCTGGAAAGCAGAAAAACAAAAAGGCAGACAATCACGTTCCTGCATTGAGAGAAACGGTCTTTGAATGGGATTCCTGTCTTCATTTGTTTCTCTTAAGAGAGAGAACACCAGGTTCTTTAAAGTGCTATTCCTCATTCATGATTTTCACACTGGAAAGGAGCAAGGTCCTAACAACCATCCCAATTCCAACTCACTCTCCTGTTGCAGAACTGGGAACAAAGCTTGAGATGAGCACTGCTGCCTTCATTTCACTTTGTCCTTCCTCGCTCAAGTCTGGTTATGATGTGTTCCAGGGAAACAGCTTTAGCATCACACATCAATGATACACGGTAGGAGGGAGCCCCAGCGAAGCTTCTCCACCCTAATGGCACATTGGAGCCAGCCTCTTGTTTCATTGCAGCCATCTGAATAGATACAAGATGTCCTGCAAAGGGCTAAAGCCAGACAGCCATTGCTTAAGCTCATCTCAGCTTCTGTATGCATTAAGAACATACCTATAAAAGAGATGCCAAACATGACATATCATCATTTACATAATCACCATCATGTCACACAAGAATGACAAATTGCATTTGGACACAACTACATTCTACAATACACAAAGATGTACTCCAGATCCTGGGAACTGATCCTTAGGGCCAGGGAACATGTCTGCACTGCAAGTGTTTCCTTCTGCAACCAACCCTTTAGTCCTCCAGACACACCTTGTACACTGGTCATCAACGCAGACAGCGCTGATTCAGCACGGCACGGGTTCCTTAGTCCGGGCTCTGCCTGGGGCTGTGCCCATCTCCTTGCCTGGGCTGCCCAAGACAGTGGTTCAGGCCTGGGGCAGCTCTCAGCCAGACTCTCTTGGCTGCACACACACGCTGTGCACGGCACACACAAGGTGGGGGGCTCAGACCTTTACCTGATGCGAAGGGGCAGCGAGCAGCTTTCCCCAAGGAGCCGCCTGCTCGTGGCACCCCTGCACCAAAAGCACAGCACCTGGGGTCAGGCTCCTGAGGGCCCACCCTGGGGGGACACAACGGTGCTGCCGCCATCCCCAGCATGCCCAGCCCCTGCCCCAGCGTGGGCTCCAGCCCTGCCTGCACCTCCCCTGCTGGCTCAGGCCCCGCTGCCCGTGCCCTCCTGGCACAGCCCAGCCCACCTCACCCCACTGCATCCCTGCTCCCGACCCCCTGCCCGCGGCTCGAGCCCAACCCACAGCGCTGCCCTTCCCACTCAATCCCTGCCACAGCCCCGCTCACCCCGCTCCTGCCCGGCTCCATCCGGGATCCATCCATGTTTGATAGTGGCTCCATCCCGCTCGATCCCGGCTCCATCCACCCCGATCCCGGCTCCCTCCCGTCCTTCCCTCCCCACCCCCTCCCCACGCTCCCACAGACGCCGCGCGCCCGCCCCCTTCCGGCCCCTTCCCGCCCTCCCCTCCGTGGCGCCGGCTCTGACGTCGTCCCCCCGCGCCGCCCGGTGTCATGGCGGCGGTGCAGGCGGAGGGGGCGCCGCAGCCGAAGGTTCGTGCCCAGAAGCACCGAGCGCTGGAACTGAGCCGCGTCTGCCCCGGGAGCAGGGTCAGGGCCACAGCTCTGCTCCTGCCAGCGCTGCCGAGCCCTGCGCTCACTTGATGGTGCCATCGGAGCGCTCCACACACCGCAGCACGGGCTGGGCCATGGCTCTGGCTGCGGCAGAGGCAGAAGTGCCTTTGGAAGCTGCCAGCCAACAACGAGAGCTGAGAAGCGGCTGCAGAAGGGCTCTGCTGTGGGGCTGAAAGCCAAGGGTGCTGCAGGGCAAAGGGGAGACTGCAGAGCCTCAGCCCTCGGGCTTCTTGCAGAGGAGGTGGCGGTGCTGCCCTTGATCCCGGCTGCTCTCCAGCCCTGCCCTGCCCTGAGCGGTCTCCATGGCCCCTGCCCAGGCCAGCAGCACAGACAGGATGTTCCTGCACAGAGGTCTGCAGCTGATCCTGGGGCTGACTCAGTGCTGAGAGCTCCTCTGCAGCCAAATGCAGATCGTAGTTTACAGTCCTACAGTCACAGCCTGGTTTGGGGTGGAAGGGACCTTAAAGCTCCCCCAGTCCCAACCCCTGGGTGCTCAGTGGCCATGGGCACGATGCTGCCGCCATCACAAAGCCGTGGTGGTCGCTGTGGAGACGCCCATTGTGACGGGGCCCCCACGGTGAGCGGGGGCTATTTAAGGAGCGAGAGCCCTGCAGGAACCAGTGCAGAGGAGACCCCTCCGTCAGGAGGCTGCATCTGCCCTGGCTGCCCTGCGCATCCAGGTCCGTGTTCTTTGACTTTGCAGTGCTGGTTTAGTGTTGGCTTGAAAGACATTGTGGGTGCGTGCTGCAAAGGGAGGAGAAGGTGTCAGGAGATGTGCTGGTGCCATGCCAGCTGTGGGAGCAGGGCATGGGTGAGGAGGAGGCACTGGGCTTGTTCATGTGCTTGGAGCTGAGCTCTGCCTGCAGAGGTGCTGGGGGTGAAGCAGGAGCCTTCTGTGTGCAGGAGCTGCTGGTGCCAGAGGTGCTGAGGAGGAGTCAGGGCAGGAGCAGCCCCAGGGCAGTGCAGCTGCTGCTGCTGTTACAGAGAGCTCAGCAGAAGGGGACCTGCCTGGCTCCGGCAAAGCCAGCAGAAACCCACCGGGCACTGCAGAAGGCAGGAGGGGTGCTGGTGTGCTCTGGTAAACGCCCTGGAACTGATGTACCCCTATTTTTGGGACATGGAGGCATTCCCCAAAACCCTGCATCCCCCTGTGGACTTTTGGGGAGATTCCTGAAGCCCAGAATCCCCCCTGAGCCTCCAGATCCCTTCTGAACCCCCACGTTCTCTTCCTCCAACACATCTCCACCATTGGGGAACATGGGCACCAAGGAGAGAGTCGGGGTGCCCTGGGATGGCTGTACACCACCATTTTGTGGAACATGAGGGGATCTCCCAAATTACTGTGCCGAACAGGGGGAATTTTGGAGACCCCTCCATGAACCCTGAAATCTCCCATGAACCCCCAAATCGCTCTGAAGTCCCAAAATTCCCTAATTTATGGCAAAGGGCCCACATAGGGGTTGCCCTGGGACGCTTAAACCCTCCTTTTTCAGGAGATGGGGGGGTCCCCCAAATCCCTGCACCCCCCAGAGAGCCTTGGGGACCTCCCCGAACCCCAAAACTTCCCAGAACCTCCAAATCTTCCTCTGAACCTTCAGATTCCCCCCACTTGTGGCCATGGGGAAACACAGGGCACCCGGTGAGACTCAGTGCCGAGGGACAAAGCTGCCTCCACTGAGGGACATGGGGGTCCCCCAGATTCCTGCCCCCGGGGAGCTTTGGCCCCTGCACCCCCCAGCCCCCCCGCAGAGGTGTCCCCCCCATCACTGCAGGAGCTGCGGCAGTGCCAGGACCTGAAGGAGCTGCGCAAGAAGCACCTGAAGAGGCTCTTGGCTCTGCACAAGCACCTGGCAGCCGGGTGGGAACCCAACCCCCCCTGCACCCCAAAATCCCAGCGGGGAGCCCCAAATACCCCCCGACCCAAACCCTGCAGCTCCGAAGCCTCCCTGGCTCAGCGCAGCCACCAGGATCCCCCTGAAATGAGAAGGTCTGAAAAGTGGGGTCCCCCAGAACCTGCCCTTGGGTTCCCCAAAATTCTTTGGGACCTCAAATCCACTGTGGGCACCACAGCATTGCTTTGGGTTCAGTAGTGATTTCAGGGAGTCAGAGGGGGTGGACCCTCCAAAAGTGGCACCCCAATAAAGGGGCACCCCAAAACCACGCTGCCTCTGCAAAGGGCTCTGGAGGTACCCAAAGCAATCATGGTGACCCCCAAAATCCTGGGGAAACCCCAAATCTCCTTGAGGCAGTACAAGAGAAAGCAGTACCCCCAAATAGGGTCCCTGTAGCACCCCCAAAGTGAACTGCACCCCGCCATCACCCTGGGGTCCCCCCCCCCAGGTGAACCCGGGACCAAAAATCCTGGAGGGACCCCACCAAACACCCCCACCCCCAACTGTGGGTGCACCAAAAAAGCTGCGACACCCCCCCCCCCATGCCGCCTGCCCCAAATTGCTCCTTGTTGCCCCCAAACCGCACCCCATGGAGCATCCCTACTCCCCCCGGCTCTGGTATCAGGGAGAAGGGGGGGCGGACGTAGAGTGGGGGGGTGCTGGGCTTCCTCCATCTGCCATGGCCCTTAGTGGGGAACGGGGGCACTGCTGGATCTGCTGCTGCACACCTGAAGGGAAGTGGACTTGGAGCTGTGCCTCATTGTGCTTCACAGGGGAATGGTTCAGAGAAGTCATCCTTGTGGGAATAACTGAAAGGGCCTTATTAATGACCAATGGTAATTAATCAGGAACTGAATTAAAGTCAAGTGGGAATCCAGTGGTGATTTAGAAATAGCTGAATTTTAATCAACTATAAATTCCCAAAGATTTGAAGATGATGTAAGTGATAATTTAGATGATGACTTAGACAATGAGTTTGCCTTCCAATATCAGTTTGAGGCTTACAAGAAAGCTGGAGCAGGATTCCTTACAAGGGCATGTAGTGATCAGACACATGGGAATGGCTTTAAGTTGACAGAGGGGGGTGAAGAAGATGAGACCTTAGGAGGAAGCTCTTCCCATTGAGTGTGGTAGAACACTGTCACAGGTTGAAAGATATCTGTCTGGCGTTGGGTCTTTCCTGCTTCAAGGCATATAGAAAGGCAGCTCTGCCTGTATTTGCCACTGATTTAATATAGATTTGATGAGATGGAGAGAACTTATATTGAGTAAGGGTCAAGATTGAGAAAATGATCCCTGCTCGTGGAAAGATTGAAGTAAAAAATATCCAACAAACCCCCAGTTTGCCAGATTTGGGTGGGATTTGGACTGTGGTGACCCCTAAAGCACACACAGAGCATCCTGAGAAACCACAGAGCATCGCAGGGATGCCCCTGGAGAATCCCAGAGAATGCCTGCAGCACCTCCAGAGCACCTCCTGGACCCAGTCAGAGCTCATGCATCACAATGAGCATGGGGCCATGGGGACCTCAGGGGTGGCTGATTCTGGAACTCCCTGTGTTGAGGTGTGTGAGGCCACAGAACCCCACAGAACCCATCATCAGAGGCACCAGGAGATAACATCTGAGCCACAGAACACAAGGTGCTGGTGGAGGAGGCAAGAGCAGCTCCTCTGGTGGTTCCCATCTCAGTGTCTGGGTTCTGGTGACGCCTGTGGACACAGGAGCTTGGAACGAGGCAGGTGGCGATGGCGATCTTGGGGTGCTTTAGGATTCTCTGCTGTGCAAATGTCGGTCATTCTCCACTTCTCGTAGGTGGCTGTGACGCTCTGTTCCATTGCCCAGGTTGAGCTGTGACCCCTCACATGCTCCACCTCTGGACCAAAGGTACTGTGAAAGAACAGCCCATGAGGGACCTCCCCGATATGGCTGGGCAGACGCTGGTCCCCCAGTGGCACCTCCCGGAGCACCCCTGGGTGCTCAGTGGCCATGAGCACGATGCTGCATCACAAAGTCATGGCGTTCGCTGTGGAGATGCCCATTGTGACGGGGCCCCACAGTGAGCGTGGGCTATTTAAGGAGCGAGAGCCCTGCAGGAGCCAGTGCAGAGGAGACCCCTCCGTCAGGAGGCTGCATCTGCCCTGGCTGCCCTGCGCATCCAGGTCTGTGTTCTTTGACTTTGCAATGCTGGTTTAGTGTTGGCTTGAAAGACATTGTGGGTGCGTGCTGCAAAGGGAGGAGAAGGTGTCAGGAGATGTGCTGGTGCCATGCCAGCTGTGGGAGCAGGGCATGGGTGAGGAGGAGGCACTGGGCTTGTTCATGTGCTTGGAGCTGAGCTCTGCCTGCAGAGATGCTGGGGGCGAAGCAGGAGCCTTCTGTGTGCAGGAGCTGTTGGTGCCAGAGGTGCTGAGAAGGTGTCAGGGCAGGAGAACTTCTAGCTCCCTGTCAGAGCCTGGGGCAGTGCAAGGCTCACCCCAGCTCCCAGGAACCCCCCTTAGTTTCATCCCCCCCTGGGTTGAGGGATAAGCTCATCGCCAGGACCCTCACAGGTATGATTTAGGGGTGACCAAACCTGCAGCCCCAAAACTTGGCAGGGTCCATCCAAATCTCCAGTTCCCCCCTCCCCAATGATCTGTGGGGTGGTCTCTGGTGGCTGTAACCACTGTTTGAGGGCTCTGTTGGTCCCTCAAATGACTCTGCCCTCCGCAGACCTTGGGGACATTCCCATGAACCTCCAAATCCCCCAAACCTCCACTTCCCTTCTGAGCCCCAAATCCCCCCTCCCCCTCCCCATTTACTGCCATGGGCCAACAGCAGCACTGAAGTGTCAGGGTACCCTGGGACAAATGTAACCCCTCATTTTGGGGCACTGGGTGTTCCCCAAGTCCCTGCACCACCCCATGGAGCTTTGGGGATCCCTCCAGTGCCTAAATCCCCTCTGAACCCCAAAACTCTTCCCCTCAATTCATCTTCACCCTGAAGGAACATTGCTCACCCCAGAGTAACTCAGGGTGCCCTGGGACCCAGGTACCCCCCATTTTCAGCACATGGGAGATCCTCCAATATGATGTGTCTCCTACAGTGAGTTTTGGGGAAGCCCCCTCGAACCTCCAAATGTTCCTTGAATTCCAAAATCCCTCCAACCCCCAAATTCCTCCCTGTTATGGCAATGTGGCTATCTAGGTCATCCAATGAGATTCAGCTGCCCTGAGATTGATGGACCCCCCATTTCCGGAAGATGGGGATTCCCCAAGTAACTGATCCACTCTGAGGCATTTTGGAGAGCAGCCAAACACTCCAAAATCCTCCCAGGATCCTCCAAGATCCCCCCAAACACAAACCCCGCAGCTCCAAAGCAGAACTGGCTCAGCGTAGTGGCACAGACCCACTAAAAATGGGGTGCCCTGAAAAGTGGGGTCACCCCAGCCCCCACCCTGGGTGTCCCCCAAGATGCTCAGGGGCTCCAAATCCACTGGGGAGACCCCAGCATTGCTTGGAGTTCAGTAGTGAATTCAGGGGGCCAGAGGGGGTGGATGCCCCAAAAGGAGCACCCCAATAAAGGGGCACCCCAAAACCGTGCTGCCCCACAAAAGGGCCCTCGGGGCACACAAAGCAATCGTGGTGCCACCCAAAATCCTGAGGTACCCCAAATCTTTCTGAAGGACCACAAGAGCAGGCAGGACCCCTTAAAGGGGTGCCTGGGGCAGACTCAGTGACCAACACCTCTCATCATCACGGGCCCTCCCAGATGAATCTGGGGACCCAAAATCCCGGGGGGGATCCACCAAACACCCCCACCCCAATGGGGATGCACCCGAAAAGCAGATCTCTACCCAAAGCCACAAGCTCCGAATTGCTCCTTTTTGCCCCCAAAACACACCCCATGGGGGACTACAACTCCCCCCACCCCGGTATCAGGGAGCTGGGGGACAAAACCAGAGTGGGGGGTGCCTAATTTGGGGTTTCCCAACCAAAAGAACACCAGAAAGGAGGTCTGGTGGAGGATAAGCAGGAGCACCTGCAGCAGGGAATGGGAGCACTGAGGTATTGAAAGCCAGCAGTATCTGGGGCCATAGTGGCCTGTATTGGTCTGTACTGGTGCAAACTGGTCCGTACTGCACCATACTGGGGTGTGTACATTTGCAGATGACACCAAGTTGGGTGGAAGCATTGATCTGCTGGAGGGTAGGAAGCTCTGCAGAGGGATGTGGACAGGCTGGATCCATGGGCTGTGGCCAGTGGGGTGAGGTTCAAGAAGGCAAAGTGCCGGGTCCTGCACTTGGGCCACAACAAACCCAGCTGCTCTCCAGGCTTGGGGAAGAGCGTCTGGAAACTGCTCCTGGGAAAGGAGCTGGGGGTGCTGATTGATGGAGCTGAGCATGAGCAGCTTGTGCCCAGGCAGCCAGGAAGCCCCCAGCATCCTGGCCTGGCTCAGCACCAGTGCGGCAGCAGGGCCGGGGCAGGGATTGTGCCCTAGCACTGGGCACTGGTGAGGCTGCAGCTGGAATCCTGTGTTCAGGACTGAGCCCCTCACTGCAAGAGAGACCTTGAAGTGCTGGAGCAGGGCCAGAGAAGGGCAATGGAGCTGGCGCAGGTCCTGGAGCACAGTGTGATGGGGAAGGGCTGAGGGAGCTGGGGGGTTCTGATGGAGAAGAGAAGGCTCAGGGGGACCTGATCGCTGCCTACAACTGCCTGAGAGGAGGATGGAGCCAGGAGGGGGCTGCGCTCTGCTCCCAAGGAACAAGGGATGGGACAAGAGGAAACAGCCTCAGGCTGCACCAGGGCAGGTTTAGATGGAGCTGAGGAACAATGTCCATGTGAGGGCCAGGCCAGGCCAGGTCCTTTGCCCCGGGACTGGCTGCAGGGTGTGAATGTGGGTGTGCAGCCAGGGGGGCCCAGCGCTGTCCTTGTGAGCAGGGTCCCTGCAGCCCAGGGGCTGTGTGCCGGGACAGGGATTCTGCCGCCTGCCAGGGTCAGCACTCAGCCTGCCCGGGAGCTCCCCACAGCATTGGGGGAGAAGCTGTGGAGGAAGGAACAACCCTTGGCAGGGAAGGGAAAGTGTTGTTGTGCACTGGAGTGGGTGCTGTGTGGGTCAGGGCTGCACTGAGCTCCACATCACTCTGAGCACATTTGCAGAGGGTCCTTCTGAAAGACACTGAGGCAGTGTTTGCCTTAGAATGAAGGATTCTGAGCTCTGATGTTTCCCACTCTTGGTGGGCAGGTTGGGCAGTGTGAGCTGGGAATTTACTTCTCTGCTTTGGAGAAGGCAGCGAGAGTCTTTCCCCTAGAAGGAAGCCTCAGCAGTGTTATGACAGTAAATAAATAACACAGTCAAAATGATTCTGAGGCCATGCAGAGCCTCTCTTGTGCAGCCCAGACTCAGTTGAGTCATGAGAGCAAGTACTAAACTTTACAATCAAGTTGGATTTCATTTGACATTCCTTGTGAACATCAGAGCTGGCAATCCACTGCATCATACAGTCATAGAATCATAGAATATTTAGGGTTAGAAAGGACCTTAAGATCATCACATTCCAACCCCCCTGCCATGGGCAGGAACACCTCCCACTAAACCATGTCACCCAAGGCTCTGTCCAACCTGGCCTTGAGCACCACCAGCGATGGAGCATTCACAACTTCCCTGGGCAACCCATTCCAGTGCCTCACCACCATTACAGTAGAGAATTTCTTCCTCATATCCAATCTAAACTTCCCCTGTTTAAGTTTGAGCCCGTTACCCCTTGTCCTATCACTACAGTCCCTAATGAAGAGTCCCTCCCCAGCATCCCTATAAGCCCCCTTCAGATACTGGAAGGCTGCTAGGAGGTCTCCACGCAGCCTTCTCTTCTCCAGGCTGAACAGCCCCAACTTTCTCAGCCTATCTTCATACGGGAGGTGCTCCAGTCCACTGATCATCCTCGTGGCCTCCTCTGGACTTGTTCAAATAGTTTCATGTCCTTTTTATGTTGAGGACACCAGAACTGCACACAATACTCCAAGTGAGGTCTCACAAGAGCGGAGTAGAGGGGCAGGATCACCTCCTTCCACCTGCTGGTCATGCTCCTTTTGATGCAGCCCAGGATATGGTTGGCTCTCTGGGCTGCAAGCGTGGTCCACCTATCAAATTGATGTCTCACCAACTTAGAGACAAGGATATCGTGTGGGACAGTGTCAAACGCTTTGCACAAGTCCACGTAGATGACATCAGCTGCTCTACCCCTGTCCATCAGTTCCGTAGCCCCATCATAGAAGGCCACCAGATTGGTCAGGCAGGATTTCCCCTTAGTGAAGCCCTGCTGGCTGTCACCAACCACCTTGTTGTTTTTCATGTGCCTTAGCATGCCTTCCAGGAGAATCTGCTCCAAGATTTTGTCAGGCACAGAGGTGAAACTGAGTGGTATGTAATTCCCCGGCTCATCCATTTTCCCCTTCTTGAAAATGGGGGTTATATTTCCTTTTTTCCAGTCGTCGGGAACTTCACCTGACTGCCATGATTTTCCAAATATGATGGACAGTGGCTTTGCAACTTCATTTGCCAGATCCTTCAGGACCCGCGGATGGATTTCATCAGGTCCCATGGACTTGTGTACATTCAGGTTCCTAAGATGGTCTCAAGCCAGATCCTCTCCTACAGTGGGCACAGGGTTGGGTGGTGTGGTCAGAGCATTTGCCAGTGCAGATTGAGGCAAAGAAGTCATTAAGAAGCTCAGCCTTCTCCAAATCCAGGGTAGCCAGTTCTCCCGATAGCTTCTGGAGAGGGCCCACGTTGTCCCTAGTCTGTCTTTTATTTGCAGTGTACCTATAGAATCCCTTCCTGTTATCTTTAACATCCTTACCAAGTTTAATTCTAAGTGGGCCTTATCTTTCCTAACCTTGTCCCGAGCTTCCCGGACAACATCCCTGTGTTCTTCCCAGGCTGTCTGTCCTTGCTTCCACCTTTTATAAGCTTCTTTTTTCCTTTGAATTTTCCTCAGCAGCTCCTTATCCATCCAAGGAGGTCTCCTGGCCCTCCTGCAGCATTTCCTTCTAGTTGGGATGCATCACTCCTGAGCTTTCAGCAGGAGATCCTTGAATCAAAGCAAAGCTGACTCCATGGCAGAGGTCCTGCTCCTCACAGCACTCTCAGCCAGCACAAACCAGGGAAAGGAAAGGCATTTCAGCTGGGGGATTTCTATGGGAAATGCAGTGAATTTGCTCAGAAGTTTGCCATAATTTCTCCCTCTCCTTTTCCATGCAATAGGCTCAATGCCCAGAGGCAGGGAATGTCCAACAGCAGCTCCATCACCCAGTTCCCCCTCCTGCCATTTGCAGACGCACGGGAGCTGCAGCTCTGGCACTTCTGGCTCTTCCTGAGCATCTCCCTGGCTGCACTGATGGACAATGGCCTCATCATCACCAGCACAGCCTGCGACCAGCACCTCCACACCCCCAGGTACTTCTTCCTCCTCAACCTCTCCCTGCTGGACCTGGGCTGCATCTCCACCCCTGACCCCAAATCCATGGCCAATTCTCTCTGGGGCACCAGGGCCTTCTCCTACACAGGTTGGGTTGCACAGCTCTTTGTCTTTCTCTTTCTCATTTCAGCAGAGTATTCCCTCCTCACCATTATGTCTTGGGACCACTACGTGGCCATCTGCAAGCCTCTGCACTACGGGGCCCGCCAGGGCAGCAGTGCTTGTGTGCACATGGCAGCAGCTGCCTGGGGCACGGGGTTTCTCACTGCTCTGCTGCACACAGCCAATACATTTTCATTACCCCTCTGCGGAGGCAATGCTGTGGAGCAGCTCTTCTGTGAAATCCCCCACATCCTCAAGCTCTCCTGCTCACATTCCTACCTCAGGGAAGTTGGACTACTTTTGCTAAGATTCTGTATGGCACTTGGCTGTTTTGTTTTCATTGTTGGGTGCTATGTGCAGATCTTCAGGGCTGTGCTGAGGATCCCCTCTGAGCAGGGACGCCACAAAGCCTTTTCCACATGCCTTCCTCACCTGGCTGTTGTCTCCGTCTTTATCCCCACTGCAGTATTTGCTTACATGAAGCCCCCCTGCATCTCCTCCCCATCCCTGGATCTGGTGGTGTCAGTGCTGTACTCGGTGGTGCCTTCAGCAGTGAACCCCCTCATCTATAGCCTGAGGAACCAGGAGCTCATGGATGCTGTGAGGAAGCAGATGACTGCATGTGTTTCAGCAGCCATACGCTGCCTGTTTTCCTCTGCAAAAGGCTCCCAGTGTCAGTAATGAGAGGCCATGTCTGTCTTTCCTGCTTTATATCTGTTTTCCTGTTTCAATTTGTTATGATGTTGTCTTCATAGAAGTGCCAGTTTTCATCTCCTCCTGCTTAAGCAGCCACTCATGTTGTGTGATGTCGTTGTCGAGATGGCCAAAAATCACACACACACATATTTTTGGTGACTTTGTAGGAAGAAAAAATAGGCAGGTTCTTTATTACTACAAACCACTGCTTATATTCCTTTTCTAACACACATGTGTCTTTTAGCCAGTGGTTAATATTAGTTAGCAACGGTACATTATTGGATAACCCTTTACCGCATTACGTAAATCCATTGTTTTGCCAAGTTCTTCCTTTGTTGCTAGGTGCTCCCCTTATCTGACTCGCTCCTCCAGACTCCTTTTACTTTCCCATTCGGGTGCCTTCTACTTTCCCACTCAGATATCTTCTGTTTTCCCACTTGTATGCCTTCGGTACCTCATTTCTCAAGAATACACTTTAACATCTTTGAGACTGAGTTCTAACTTCATGACTTCGGTCAGGGAATCCATGGGCCTGCCGTAGCCCCCCACCACAACTCCCCCTTTTTGTTTTTCAACAAAAAAGGCCATGTTTATCATCCGCTGCAGGGCCCTTTGCAGACAGGATAATAAGCACAATACAGAGAAGAACAAATAACATTGTAATCCCATCTTTTATCACAGATATAATCCAACCTTCCTGTCCCCAAGAGTTCAACCGTTTTCTCAGTCCAAACAATCCATCATCTTCCTGCAATTTCTGAGTTTGGTCCATCAATTTCTGGATGCTAGCATGAACAGATTGAGAATGATCTGATAAGTTCATATAACACATTCCATCAAATTCCTGACAACCATGCCCATGTGCTAACAATAGAAAATCAATGGCTGCTCTATTTTGAAGAGTGACATGTCTTTCAGAGTTAGTATCTAATGCTAAGGCACTTAAGTTTTTTGCCATTTCAGTAGTCTGTTTTCCCAACCAGCAAGCAAGTTTATTTAATTGCGCTAATGCTCTAGCAGCAGCAACTCCCAGCGTAAAGAAGCTAGTTACAATAATCTCCCCTCTGTTCCAGAGATCAACATTATCATTACAATTGGAGTCAAGTGTTGCTTGTTTTTGGAGACCTCTGTGTAACTGTGTGTGATTTAAGATCATACTTGGGTTGGGTGTAAGGCACGATAGCCGTCCCAACATACATGGACCTCCCCTTGGCTTCCACGGAATACCTGGATAAACTTTGTCGCCACATAATAAAAATATGCCTTGAGGCAATGCTTTTGGTAAATTATTAATACTAATTTCAGGAACAACTGAACACCATGGACTCATATTCTTTGTCAGATTGCGAAACAGAAGACTATTTGGTCAGACATCAGTAAAATCATGGCGACGCTTCAGGGCTGACCACCGAGAATCTGGCCCACCTGGGCCTGGCCATGTCATGGTCTTAATACATGGCAATACCTTCCAGCCAAAACACCAACATTGAGGGGCATTCACTGTGCCCACAATATCTCTCTCTCATGGATCTTTGATGATATCGGGCAATGCTTGAACCCAATCAGATATGGTTGTATTGTTTACCACCCCTTGCATCGGTAGGCCAACTAGACATGTATGAAATGGCTGGTCTGCTGTATGTATTGAAGCACAGAAGGTCGTCTGATTCAATGTCCTGGACAAGGTCACCCAGATGTTAGAGCTGTTCCATGGTGTCAGTGAGGGTAGATGCAGTTTCACATTTGTTGGAGTCGGAGTTCAAAACAGGACTCACACACTGAGCAGGAACCCAACAGGGACCTCCATCTGTGGAGAAACAAGCATACCCTCTTCCCCAAGTTATTAACCTAAAAGGTCCTTCCCAGTTATGATTTTCCAAAGACTTTACCATTACCATAACAGGTTCTTTCCCTGGTATCAGATCTGGGCGTACATGGGTTAAGGCAGAAAAATGTCTAATCACTGGGGGAACATTCATGCCCATGTAGAAATCAGAACTGGATAATGATGAAACATTTAAGACAAACAATGCTTTGTTGATTTGTGCATTTGGGGTCTCCCCCATCATTCCCCCTTTTTGTTTTACTAGCATGTTTTTTACAATTTGCTGTGTCCGCTCTATCACTGCTTGACCTGTGTAATTAACATAGCCAGCCACTACTCCAGGCAGCGTTATGTCAGTAAGATTAGTCTGATTTGAAATCACTTGAACCTTTATAACATGCGGCATACCAGTGAATCCTACACACCATGTAAAAAGGCCGGAATAATGGGGGATTTCACAAATGTGCCCAGTATACCTGTCCATTACCCATGGTCACACGTATTAGAACAGATATTACAAAGATTTCTGTCATTGTCGTTTCTTTCTGTTGCTGAGTTCTGGGGCTTTATACATTTCGTTGGCAGCCAGTATGGTCCTGTTGCTAGCTATACACAGCCATATCCTTGACCTTGTGTCAGCAATGGCTCTTGTCTTTTCCACTCGTTATCATGTAGGTCTTTGTATAGACCCAGTGGATTGGGCAAGGAATCATCCGTCTGATGTCGCAAGTGCTGTATTGCGGAAAGGGAATCAAAACTAGACAAATTTAAAGAATTTAGTACAAATTGTGCTTTTGCTAACTATTTGTGTGGAGAAAATACTGGCATTCCCCTTTTGTTTTTAAAGAAAACGTTTGAGCGTATCACGGGTTTGTTCTACAGTGCTTTGACCTGTTGGAGAATGGGGGATACTAGTAACATGAGGAACTCCCCAAGCTTGCAAAAAAGATGCAACCCTCATTGATGCATAAGCAGGGCCATTTTATCCTCTGTGGAACCCCTAAGGTTGCAAAACCACGCTGTCAATGGTGAATAACATCCCGGGCAAATTCACCAGTATGAGCGGTGGTCAAAACAGCAGAAGAAAATGTGTCTATGGACACATGTACATATATTTGCTTGCCGAATTCGGCAATATGTGTAACATCTGTTTGCCAGATCTGTAGGGCTTGTAAACCCCAAGGATTAGTGCCAAAATAGGTAGGAACATGTTGGCCTCGACAGTTAGTGCAGGCAGCAATGATGGCACGTGCTTCACTCCTGGAAATTTTTAACTGTCGCTGTAGAGCATGAGAGCCTTGGTGGCAAAATCTCATTAGTGATGAGATGCTTGCGCTTGTTGTTTTATATTGGAAACAGGTCCAAGGGCAACCGCAGATACTAGTGTGTCTGCCTTTGCATTACCCTCCACTATAAAACCTGGGAGGGTGGTGTGACTCTTAACATGCATAATATAATAGTGATGTCTCTGTTTTTATATTGTTAACCATATTAATTTTAGGATCCCAAACAATTTTTCATCAGACACTTGTTCCAAAACTTCTTTGTCTAATCGTTGAACCAACCTGGCTACATAAGTGGAATCAGTAACAATATTAACGAGGCCAGGAAAACGTTGAAATACCATTGCTATTGCTCTAAACTCTACTACTTGGGGTAATCCTTCTTGATATTCCATTCAGTGCTGCCAGTGAAAGTTTTCTTTTCATACAATAACAGCTTTTCTGGTTTTCCCTGAGCCATCTGTAAACACCGTTGGCTCTTTCACTTCATGGTTCTCTGATAACAGGGGAGGCCATCTCTCACATCAAGGTCTGGCATGGCATGTGTCCCCATCACTCAACGCCTGCTGGGTTGCAGCCCACAGCAGAGCTAAAGATTCTTCTTGGTGGCAAACACAGAGGCCAACCCAGCCTTGCCCTTGACTGTGGTAGGAGGCATTTGGCCAATCTCAGTCCTGGCACCTCGTTGTCAATGCAGAGTTTCACCTGCTTCATTCAATAAGAAATTGTTACTGTGGCAAAGCACATGCAGATTTACATTAGCAGTATGTATACTGCAGAGTGCAGCAGCATGTTGAAGATGCTAGTGGCAGTGAGGGACCAGTTAAGGAAATTGTCTGCTAGTGGAGTTCTCTTAATTTGTTCCATTGTCTGCATTATAACACCATCACTGTATTAGAATCTTTCTAGCTTTTGTCTTAGCATTTTCTAGCAGCTGTTGTGACATTGCATGATCTAACATCTCTTTTACAAGTGACAAATCCATACAATACAAGGTGTGGTTTCTTATTAGCAACTGGCTAGTAAATACAGGTGGTTGTAGACACAAAATCACAGCCTCTAATACTAGCTACTTTACAACCACATATATTCAAGCTGTTACTTTTCAGTTGCCCCCAAGTGATGTTTTGCAATCATGAATTTTTCTTTTCCTCTATTTCCTTCTGCTCAGGGTATTCATGGTCAGCTCTTATAGCTGAGGCAATGGGTTTTTCCACATGTCTGTCCAGCTTATGGCGAGGCTTGACAAACTTTGCAGGCAGCCGCCATAGACCTGTAGGTAGGAGGACACAAATATATCCCCTCCCCCAGGTTATCAGTTCTTGAGAAGAACACAAGTGATTCCTTAAAGAGGCATTCTGATGAAAAAGGATTGTGAAGCAGCTGCAGAAGTCAACTGCACGTGTTAACAGTCAAGGAGTTTGCTGTGTCATTACCCATTTTTTTTCTCTTCTTTCTCTGCCACCCTGATGCTGCTTGGGTGGTGGCTGGTAAAGCTTGTGCTTGCACTACCCCCTCTTGCTTTTTCAGTTAAACAGTTCTTGCTTTGACTGATCTATCTGTTCCTCCAAGGCCTCCTCCCCTGTGCCCAGTGTGTTGCAAGCCTCTTCAGGCTTTGTTTGTGGTGCCTCTACAAACTGCTCCAATACTTCAATGGATCGAGAGTGGGGTTTTTTTGGTTTGTTTTTTGGTTTTGTTTGTTTTCTTTCCCTCCTCGGCTCTGGTGTCCATCCTGGCCGTTCCACCAGTGACGCACCGGGATCCGAATCGAGGGCAGCTTCTTTTGAACATGGTTACCGAGCTCTAACAAATAACTTTTTTTTTTAATACTTTTTCTTTTTCGGAGTCCCTCACCCCGCTTTGCACGGCTACAAACGCCGGCCTGCTTGGCAGCAGCTGTAAATGCCTGCCTGCTCAGCAGCAGCTGCAGCTGCCTGCCTGAGCTGCCTGCCCATGGAGCAGCAGCAATAAATACCTGCCGGCAACTGCACTTTTACATTAACTTCGCATTTCTTGCTTAAAATGTTAATCTCCTACCCATTAAAAACTTCTACGTGAACCCAATAACAAAAAAATACACAGAACACCGTCTGCCCTCAACGCACACACGCACACACACATGCATGGGATCCCACAAGCACACTCTATACAACTACAATATTTGAAACACAAAATCAGGACAATCATTACTCCCACTACACAGTCCCATGTACAGACCAGGGTGCAATGACCCTGTGAAGACAACCAAGAAACCAGCTCTGAGCAGCATCATCGCAGTGCAAGGTGGCAGGCTCAATCCCAGCGGGCGTCCCCGCAGAGGCTCTGCCTCCCTCCAAAGTGCACGATGCTTGGGCTTTCATACTGACCAAAATGCACACTCATTCTGATGCAGGTGGCCAGCCTACATCGGAGGAAGTGGCCAGCAGTATCTATAAAGGTCTGCAAGGGTCGATAGAAACATGGACATACTTATATTTGCCAACCTCTAGTACATAAGTATCACAAACAGACTATATAAAATGAGTTGTATATCACTGTTCACCTGATACCTTTGATAAGAGCATACGAGAGACCTTCCCACTGCAGGTTTTGATCCAGCACATACACCTCCAGGAAAGCACACAATACATCTGCATCCCCCACCCTTCTCGCTTCTCCCTTTACAGATGCCCTTTTATCATGAGGATCTGGGGGATATAAATCAGGCTCCTTTTCTGGATCAACAGGCAGCGGGTCAAAAGGACTATCCAGGTCAGCATCGAAATTATCAGGCGTCAGAATCTCAGGAGCAGCAACAGCAGTCTGATGAACGTGCATGGCCTCCTCATTAATGTGTTCTGGAGTTTCAGCGTTATCAAGTGTAATTAAAACATTTCCTCCCACAGGTTTCAGGTGATCTGAGAGTAGGCTCTTTCCCAGGATTAACAGGGCCCCGGTCAAAAAGATAGTCTTCATCCCCTCCCTCAGTCTTAGCAGCTGTGGCAATAGCTGGCAGAGGTTCTGTGGGGGGCGGAGGGGGGTACCGGGCTCAGAAACAGGGTAAGCTGGTCCCTTCATGTCTTTTTCAGGATGTCGTGGTTTAAGCCTCTGTAACCCACGCAGTCGCTCTTTCACTCCCCCCTCTTTCTTCCCCTTGCTCTCCATGGGATGGGGAGGAGAATCGAAAGAATGCGACTCCCACAGGTTGAGATAAGAACAGTTTAGTAACTGAGGTATAACACAAATCACTACTGCTACCACCAGTAATCATACAAGAGAAAATAAAAGGAAAGAATACAATCGCTCACCACCTATACCCAGGCCGACAAAGCAGTGCACCCCCACCCTTCTGTGTCTCTGCCCTCTGTTTTTACATCCTGGGCATGACGTGCTGTGGCATGGAATACCTCTTTGGTCAGTTCGGGTCAGGTGTCCTGTCTCTGCTTCCTCCCGGCTTCTCCTCCTCCCTGGCAGAGCATGAGACTAGGAAAGCCCTTGGTCAGACCAAAACATTACCAAGCAGGAACTGAAAACACTGGTGTTATCAGGGCTGCTCCCAGGCTGAAAGTCAAAACCACAGCACTGCTCCAGCTACCAAGAAGGAGAAAACTGGCTGCTACTGCTGAACCCATGACAGTATCCACTCCTTATTCCATACCATTCACATTATACTCAGATCCCCCATTTTCAATATACCATCATATGTATATATATACATCCACACACACGCACAGAGGGAGAGAAAGGTCATCCCTTAGTGCATGGACCAATCTCTATAAAGCTGCTGAGTCCATTTGGTCCATGATGTCGGGCTCCATCTCTTGTAACAGTCTTTCAGAGCAGGAGAGGCTGTGTGCAGTGTTCACACTCGTGAATAACCTGGGCAATAGTGTCCATTGCTAAGTCCACCCCTCGATCATGAGTCCAGCTGTACGCTACATCTCTGCCCTGATGGCCTGAGGTGTCATGGGCCCACCAGGCTCAAAATAATTCATCCACCCCTCCAGCAGTTTCTGCAGCTTGTTGTTGGGGACTCCATACAGCTGCCTTCCATCTCCGACGCTTCCAAAGCACTGGAGGGGCCCAGTGGACTAGATATTCACCCATAATGTCCCACACACCCTGCCACCCGTGACTGTCCAATCTTGGGGATGATCTCTGGGTCATCCTAGATCGCAGTCTAACCCCAGAGAAGGCCCACACCCCACTCTGCTTAACTCTTGGGACCAGACAGAACTGTAGTGGGTAAAACGCACTCTGTATGCATGCCAACATGCTGATCCCCATCGCAATCAGCAGGCAGGTCTCAAGGGTACCCAAAGGCCATTCAAACCCTTCAGAACTCTCAAATGACACTGCTGTACTTGTCACTGGGGCTGGTGTAGCTGCTGTGCTTGCCGGCTCTCTCACCACCAGCTGCTCTTAGTCTGAGTCCAGATCTTCCTCCTCTGCCTTGCTGGGAAGTGCTGCGGGGTCTCCTGCATCCTCCTGGTGCTCGGGCTCATGGGGGTCTGCGGGCGGCTCCCGGGGAATGCTCTCGGCCTCCGCGGGGCTGGGCACGGCCACGGGGCTTGGCTTTTCCACCGTCGTCTCCTCCCACCGCTCAGTAGCCACGGGGCTGGGCTCGGGGGGGAAGCTCACCCCCTCTGCCACTGCCTTTGTTGCCTCCTGGTCCCGGGGGCTGTGCTCCCATGCCGGTTCGGCCGCTGGTAGCTCCTGGAGCCACCCCCCCTCGGCTCCCCACAGCCTCACAAAGACGGAGGCTAGGACAAGGGCCAGGACGGTGAAGAGCAGCAGAACTGCCAGGTACAAATCCACTCCCACATCTGCCCAAGCCTGCTGCCGGAGCCCGCCCGTATTGCAAGCCATTCCAATAAAGTACAATGAAACAAGAACCTTAACCCAAAACCCATATCTGAAAAATGCTGAGATAACAAATACCGGCAGTAAGTAAGGTACAACAGGCTGAAACATGAACTCAAGAGAATCAAGAACAACAACTTTGAGAGCCAATAAATCAGCACTGTGACGAGTGGCTATTAATCCTGTCGTTATCTCAACCGTTCGTGCCCCAAGTTGGGAGCCAAAAAGAACTGTTGTGGTTTAAGCCTCTCAGCCACGCAGTTTTGCTCACTCACTCTGCCCTCTTTCTTCCCCCCAGCTCCCAGGGGGATGTGGAGGAGAATTAAAAGAATGCAACTCCCACAGGTTGAGATAAGAACAGTTTAGTAACTAAAGTATAACACAAATCACTACTGCTATCATCAATAATCATACAAGAGAAAATACAAGGAAAGAATACAATCGCTCACCACCTATACCCAGGCCGACAAAGCAGTGCACCCCCCACCCTTCCGGGTCTCTGCCCTCCGTTTTTACATCATGGGCATGACGTGCTGTGGCATGGAATACCTCTTTGGTCAGTTTAGGTCAGGTGTCCTGTCTCTGCTTCCTCTCGGCTTCTCCTCCTCCCCGGTAGAGCATGAGACTCGGAAAGTCCATGGTCAGACCATAACATTACCAAGCAGTAACTGAAAACACTGGTGTTATCAGTGCTGCTCCCAGGCCGAAACTCAAAAACACAGCGCTGCACCAGCTACCAAGAAGAAGAAAAATGACTGCTGCTGAACCCATGACACAGGATTAGAAGGGGTATGAACCAGTGACTCTTTAAGGGACCTGTATTGTCGATTAGCTGTAGCTGGGGCACCCAGACCATACATCTCATCATCCGAATCTTCCCCCAGTGTCTTTATCTTCTTCTCCCCCCAGGATTTCACACCAAACTGCAGGCTCCCTGGATGGTTCTTTACACCGCACAGCAAGCTGGGCAACAGGGGCCGGGGGCACAGTCACACGGAGAGAAGCTCCCTCCCCTTCAGTTGGAGGACTCTTAATTTGAAATCCTTCCTTCTCCATGGGTGCCTGCACTTTGATCATTAAGGGGGCTGACGGCTCCGCTTTGTCTGGCTGCACTTTAAATGATTTTAAAGTCTCAAAGAGCAACCGCCACGTTGTCAGCAATATCTGAGCCTGTTTCTCCCCACGAGATGCATGGTCAAACAGAATATCCCCCAGGCGTAGCCACACAGAAACATTAAAGCCCCATACCCCTGTCTTTTACTCTATAATAGCATTTTTCAGAGGAGTAGTTTGTCTACATTCACCCCCCGCTTTTGTAATATTATTGTCCACATGGTCAATACGACCGATTCCTCTTTACTTAAAGAGGCTCCCATGACCCCAGCAGCTCACCTATCCAGGTGTCTTAAATCAGGCCGGCCACGCAGAATGCCACTGCTCTCAATGCTACACCGGGCTCCATCTCCACGGCTATCATCTGCCGTTCTTTGTTTTCTGTTTTCTCTCTTAAGTTTAAGTTCCAGCTTGAGTTCAAATTCGATCAAATCTAGCCTGGCCTTGAAAACTTCCAGGGATGGGGCAGCTGCAACTTCTTTGGGCAACCTTTTCCAAAGGCTGCTTCAGGTATTGCAAGGTTGCTGTAAGGTCTCCCCGGAGTCACCTTTCTGTCGACTTTCAGTGAAGGCGGAACACTTGAAATGGCAAAAATGATGAAGGTTCACCTAATCCACATCCTTGAGGCCATGCCAACAGGGGTGGAAGAGGACAGTGAGGAGCTGTGACGTGATCACAGCCGCAGGTCAAGAGGCTGTGTCCCAGCAGACACAGGAGTGACAGCAGGCTCTCTGCGTTGGCTGTTTTCCTCCTGGGCCAGAGTTGTGGGCTTTGCTCGTCCCACTGCTTTCAATAGGGCTAAAAAGCAACAGCCGTTTTTAGGAGCAGCCAAGACAAGAGACTTCCATCAGCCCTGGGTCTCCCCAGTGGTGTGTCAGCAGATAGAATGTTGGTGGTGACAGTGTGCCAAGGTATAGAACTTTGGTGGTGGTGTCCCACTGGACAGAATCTTAGTGATGGCAGTTTCACAGTGCATAGAATGTTGGTGGCAGCCACGTCCCGACAGATGGAATGTTGGTGGTGGCCATGTCACAGGGAATAGAATGTTGGTGGCTGTATCCCAAGTGGTGGAATGTTGGCGGGGGCCATTCCATTCCACAGGGCTTGGTAGCCCAGGTTCCAGGATGGGTATATAAGGGGCTGCGCGGTGACAAGGGGCAGAGCAGACTGGAGGCGAGCTGTCGCGTGAGCTGAGGTGAGAGGGCAGGAGGAAGGCAGGGCGGGGAGGGCCTGGCTGCTGGGCCCGGGCAGGGAGGCAGCAGCTGCCTCATGTGCGCAGATGGTGGCTGCTGCTTCTTTCACTTCCAGAACCAGAAGCTCACATGACGACAGGACCGGCACCCGGCGCACTCCTGACCACGGCCACACAGCCGGACACTCATCTCCTGCTGCAAGGACACAAAGTTAAGGCTTCAAGTGTGGCAGGGCCGTGGGCAGGGCTTGCACATGGTGAGCAGTGGCGGCTGCTCTGCTCTTGTCTTTTGCAGCCACAGGCACGCAACAGGACAAGATCCAACCTTGGTGCGCTTCATTCCTCAGCCGCTCATGCAGAGAGATCCGCTACCTTCCATAAGGACGCTGACACAAATTAAAGTCACGGGGTCTGGCAGAGCCCTTGGCAGGGGTTGCCCAGAGTGAGCCAGTGCGGCTGCTGTGTGATTTCTACTCTGGTCTTCTGCAGGCACGGGTGCAGACCAGGTCCTGACAAGACCATGGCACGCTCACTCCTTTCTCTCCACCACTGCTCAGCCAGAGATTTCGCTAGCTTTCAATAAAGACCTAAGGACAAGGAAGCACAGACAGCGTCAGCCTGCCCCACGCCATCTTCCCCCAGGTTACTGGAGGCTCAATCCTTCCCCCCAGCTTCTCCCCCAGTGCCACGATGAGGTCCTGGGGCAGGCTGAGTGCTGGCCCTGAGATGTGGCAGTCTGTGCCCCGGCACACAACCCCGGGCTGCAAGGACCCAGCTCACAAGGACAGCGCTGGGCACCCCTGGCTGTACACCCACATTCACAACCTGCAGCCAGCCCCAGGACAAGGGACCTGCCTTGGCCTGTCCCTCGCATGGTGCAGAGGGAAGACCTGCTCTTGAGAACATCCTCCAGTTGCCAACAGAAAAGCCTGGAGAGGAAATCCTTAAAGGGTTACATCGGTCATGGGGTGCACCAGCTGCACAAGATCCCTCCAGGATACACGTGTCGCTGCTGCCAGAGACTTCTTGTGACCACAGTTGTGAAGATTTCTCTGTTCACAAGCTCAGCTCTGTCCATCTACTCCAGAGTGCCTTTAAGCTCTCTCTGCCGGATCCTATCCCCTGAGTGCCTGCAGGCAGTGCCCCAGCCCTGCTCCTGGGCACAGCTGTCTCTCTGCAGTGCTGCCCCCTTGCCAGCATCTCTCTGTGTCCCAGGAGCCCAGCCCAGCTCAGCAGCAGAGGCTCAGCCCAAGGTGGCTCTGCCTCTGCCCCTCTGTGGTCCCTCCAGGGCTCACTGGGGCTGCAGGGGAACCCCATGGGAAACAGCCTGAAGCCAGCAGTGATGTTCCCTCCCTCAGCTGACAGACACACTGCTTTCCTGCAGGGTCATTTCTCGGATGAAAAATAGAGTTTATTCTGCAGAACAAGATTTTTTAGACTCATGGAATCATTTATGTTGGAGAAGACCCCTAAGATCGACTCCAACCATTAATCGAACACTGGCAAGTCCACCACTGAGCCATGTCAACAAGTGTTCTTGTTGTCAGCAAGACATCTACATGTCTTTATATAACTTCTGTGGGCAGCCTGTTTCTCATCCCATCATCAGACAGAACAGCCAGGTCAGGCCAGGCTGGGATCTCCTTTAGCCCTGCTGAAAGAAGGGATTCAGCCTGGTCAGTTGAGGCATCTCATCCTGGGATTGAAGCCCTGGGTTGGAAGGGGACTCAGCTCCCTCCCATGAACACCACAAACCCACAGGAGGCCTCACTTCCTCAGAAGGTGAAAATATACCATTATACAGATGATGCTTTAATGAGAGGAGATTGTCCCAAAGAACTGCAGCAACAGCAGGGTGGCAAGCATTCCATGGTGCAGAAGTTGAAGTTCCACCTGAGCAATGTCAGAAACCAAGCAGAAACCAGTCAAATTGGGGGTACTTGGTGGATAGCAGCAATGCAGTGATTCCTGCAGACACCTTCAGAAACACAGAACAAGGGCAGATACCCAGGCTAGGAAGGAATTGCAACAGCTTACGGCTCCTCCAGGATACTGGAGGAAACACACCCACGGTTATGAAAGCAAAAACCATGGAAATGGAATCCAGAGCATGAGGAAACAGGAAAAACCTAATACAGGAATTAAAACCATACCAATCACTGGGGCCTGTACACCCCCACCACCCTCTCATAATAGAATGGGGGTTTGCTGAGCATGGCTCTTACAGGGACTTCTTCAAACTGGCCCTGATGGACCAAAAAGAACGTCAATGTTCAAGAAGCCTCTTTCAAAGACACTGAACTGAGATATTTGAGTGGGAAAAGGGACTGTTGTCTTTAGTCCCAGCAGTAAAACCAACTGAGAACATTGATCAAGAACAAGCAGTACAAACCATCCATTCAATCCATTCAATTGTCTTGACAGTATCCCAAAGGGTACTGCTCCTCAGGATGGAGCTGCACAAACCCACTGTCAGAAAATGGCATGCCTACCTACTGGGGGTTGAAGAGGAAGTGAAGTTACCTGAAGGACAGACTGAAGTTTCCAAACTACTGCAGATGCCTGTAAATGCAGAGCCATCAGCGTTACAACAGCCTTTCAAACCCTCACCAGGTTTAGAAGCACCTCCCTTCACCCAGGGAACACCAACAGAAAATACCTGGTTCCCCGGTGCCTCAGCAGAAAGAATCACAGAGTCACAGAACCAGCCAGGTTGGAAAAGCCCTTTAAGCTCATCCAGTCCAATCCCTACCCCAGCACTGCCAAGGCCACCACTAACCCATGGCACTGAGGCCTCGTCTCCATGGTCTGTAAACACTTGCAGGGATGGTGACTGCAGCACTGCCCTGGGCAGCCTGTTCCAATGCTGAGCACCCTTTGGGGAAGGGATTGGTCCTCAGCTCCATGTAAACCTGCCCTGGTGCAGCTTGAGGCTGTTTCCTCCTGTCCCATCTCTTCTTCCTTGGGAGCAGAGCGCAGCCCCCTCCTTTCTCCATCCTCCTCTCAGGCAGTTGTAGGGAGCGATCAGGTCCCCCTGAGCCTTCTCTTCTCCATGTGAACCCCCCAGCTCCCTCAGCCCTTCCCCATCACACTGTGCTCCAGGCCCTGCGCCAGCTCCAGTGCCCTTCTCTGGCCCCGCTCCAGCACCTCAAGGTCTCTCTAGTAGTGAGGGGGACAGAGCTGAACACAGGATTCCAGCTGCAGCCTCACCAGTGCTTGGTGCAGGGGCACAATCCCTGCCCTGGCCCTGCTGCCGCACTGGTGCTGAGCCAGGCCAGGATGCTGGGGGCTTCCTGGCTGCCTGGGCACAAGCTGCTCATGCTCAGCTCCATCAATCAGCACCCCCAGCTCCTTTCCCAGGAGCAGTTTCCAGACGCTCTTCCCCAAGCCTGGAGAGCAGCTGGGGTTTGTTGTGGCCCAAGTGCAGGAGCCAGCACTTTGCCTTCTTGAACCTCGTCCCATTGGCCACAGCCCATGGATCCAGCCTGTCCACATCCCTCTGCAGTGCTTCCTACCCTCCAGCAGATCACTGCTTCCACCCAACTTGGTGTCATCTGCAAATGTACACACCCCAGTATGGTGCAGTACGGACCAGTTTGCACCAGTACAGACCAATACAGGCCACTATGGCCCCAGATACTGCTGGGCTTTCAATACCTCAGTGCTCCCATTCCCTGCTGCAGGTGCTCCTGCTTATCCTCCACCAGACTTCCTTTCTGGTGTTCTTAAAGCCTCTCCCTCTTGTCTGATCACTACATGCCCTTGTAAGGAATCCTGCTACAGCTTTCTTGTAGACCTCAAACATATTGGAAAGCAAACTCATTGTCTAAGACATCATCTAAATTATCACTTACATCATCTTGAAATCTTTGGGAATTCACAGTTGATTAAAATTCATCTATTTCTAAATCACCACTGGATTCCCATGTGATTTTAATTAAATCACTGATTAATCAACATTGGTCATAAATAAGGCCCTTGTTGACCACAGAAACCAAAACTGCCCCCCAACGTGACCCCTATAGAGCCAAAACTGCCCCCCAAGTGATCCCAAGTGAATCTCCAGACCCACAACTGCCTGCCAAGAGACCCCCAAGTGACATTGTGAATGCTCCATCCCTGGCGGTGCTCAAGGTCAGGTTGGACAGGACCTTGGGTGGCATGGTTTAGTGGGAGGTGTCCCTGCCCATGGCAAGGGGGTTGGAAATAGATGATCTTAAAGTCCTTTCCTACCCTAACTATTCTATGATTCTATGATTTCATGTCCATTTATTGTCATTTCATTTAATTTCATTTCATCCTCCTCATCTCATAGCATATCCTTCATATCATACAACTTATGTTTTATCATGTTACATCATCATATATCATATTAATTTATTTCATTCCCATTTCATGGCAGGGAGGACCCTCTGCAAACGTGCTCAGAGTGATGTGGAGCTCAGAGCAGCTTCACCCACACAGCACCATCTCCAGTGCACGAGAACACTTTCCCTTCCCTGCCAGGGGTTCTTCCTTCCCTCATAGCTTCTGCCTCCCCCAGTGCTGTGGGGAGCTCCTGGGCAGGCTGAGTGCTGACCCTGGCAGGCGGCAGGGTCCCTGCCCCGGCACTCAGCCCCTGGGATGCACAGACCCTGCTCGCAAGGACAGCGCTGGGCACCCCTGGCTGCACACCCACATTCACACCCTGCAGCCAGCCCGGGACAAGGGACCTGCCTTGTCCTGTCCCTCGCATGGTGCAGAGGGAAGCCCTGCTCTGCACCACATCCTCCTCCTTATCTACACAGGGAAACCAAGAGAGACCTCCTGACAGATCCCATGGACTGTCCGAGGCAGCAGCTTCAGGAGATCCCTCCAGCAACTGCAGCTGCATTGCCCTGCACCCAGAGCCTTACCATGCACAGGGCTGGGAAGGTTTCCCCTGCAGGCAGCTCTCAGCATCCTCCACTGCCAGGGCCTTTCAGCTCTCTCAGGCTCCCAGGTCTCCCCAGGTGCCTTCAGGCAGTGCCCCAGCCCTGCTCCTGGGCACAGCTGTGTCTCTGCAGCGCTGCCCCATTGCCAGCATCTCTCTGTGTCCCAGGAGCCCGGCCCAGCTCAGCAGCAGAGGCCCAGCCCAAGGTGGCTCTGCCTCTGCCCTGTTGGGCTCCCTCCAGGGCTCCCTGGGGCTGCAGGAGAACCCCATGGGAAAGAGCCTGAAGCCAGCAGTGATGTTCCCTCCCTCAGCTGGCAGACACACTGCCTTCCTGCAGGGTCAGTTCTCTGATGAGAGACAGAGGTAAGGCTAAACATCAACTTTTCTTAGAATCATAGCATCTTTTCGTTTAAAAAGAACACACATGACCATGACAACATCCCTGGGGTGTTCCCTGTTTGGATGGTCACCAACAGCACCTGGGACTTTAAGTCGAATTTTGTACCCTACCATAATTTCAGAAACCTGCTTGCATAGATCATGGGACTTAAACACATTTAACGAACTCTTAACAACTGAGGAAACCAACCAAACTTTTTCCTCAGTTTATAACTGGAATTCAGCGCTGCTCTGGCTGGAGGCAGAGATGAGAGATGATTGAGGGGGACCCTTGTTGCCGTTTCTCCTCGAACACAGGGGAGGAAGGAAAGAAATTTTGCCTTTAATAACAAAAATACATTCTAAATATCGTTGAAACTATGGAACAAGATGCTAAAGTCCAACAGGTTTTCCCAGGAAGCACAATAGCTAAAAAATCCTGCCTGTGCTGTTTCCTTTCCCAGCCCATAGGTAGTATGGACCAGTTTGCACCGGTACAGACCAATAGAGGCCACTATGGCACAGGATACTGCTGGGCTTTCAATATCCCAGTGTTCCCAGTCCCTGCAGCAGGTCTTCCTGCTTGCAGCCGTGCTTAACTCCCAGTCCCTCCCTCTGCTCCCACTACCTGCTGCAGCTGCTCCCAGTCCCTCTCAGTCTGTCCCAGTCCCTCCCAGTGCTCCCAGTCCTTACTGGAGGTGCTCCTGCTCATTCCCCACAAGACCTCCTTGCTGGTGGTCTTTTTGGGGGGGACACCCCAAAGTAGGCACCCCCCCACTCTAGGTCTGCCCCCCCTTCTTCCTGATACCAGAGCCGGGGGGAGTAGGGATGCTCCATGGTGTACAGTTTGGGGGCAACAGGGAGCAATTTGGGGCAGGCGGCATGGGGGGGGTGTGTCGCAGCTTTTTGGTGCACCCACGGTTGGGGGTGGGGGTGATTGGCGGGATCCCTCCAGGAGTTTTGGTTCCGGGTTCATCTGGGGGGGCCCAGGGTGATGGCGGGGTGCAGTTCACTTTGGGGGTGCTACAGGGACCCTATCTGGGGGTCCTGCTTTCTCTTGTGCTGCTTCAAGGAGATTTGGGGTTGCCCCAGGAGTTTGGGGGTCACCATGATTGCTTTGGGTACCTCCAGGGCCCTTTGCAGAGGCAGGATGCTTTTGGGGTGCCCCTTTATTGGGGTGCCACTTTTGGAGGGTCCACCCCCTCTGACTCCCTGAATTCACTACTGAACCCAAAGCAATGCTGTGGTGCCCACAGTGGATTTGAGGTCCCAAAGAATTTTGGGGAACCCAAGGGCAGGTTCTGGGGGACCCCACCTTTCAGACCTCCCCATTTCAGGGGGGTCCTGGTGGCTGTGCTGAGCCAGGGAGGCTTCAGAGCTGTAGGGTTTGGGTCAGGGGTATTTGGGGCTCCCTGCTGGGATTTTGGGGTGCAGGAGGGGCTTTGTTTGGGGGTCCCACCCGGCTGCCAGGTGCTTGTGCAGAGCCAAGAGCCTCTTCAGGTGCTTCCTGCACAGCTCCTTCAGGTCCTGCAGCTGCCGCAGCTCCTGCAGTGACAGGGGGGACACCTCTGCGGGGGGGTTGGGGGGGTGCAGGGACCAAAGCTCCCCGGGGGCAGGAATCTGGGGGACCCCCATGTCCCTCAGTGGAGGCAGCTTTGTCCCTCGGCACCCTGAGTCTCACCGGGTGCCCTGTGTTTCCCCATGGAAGTCAGTGGGGTGAATCTGAGGGTTCAGAGGAAGACTTGGGGGTTCTGGGAAGTTCTGGGGTTCGGGGAGGTCCCCAAGACTCTCCTTGGTGCCCCATGTTCCTCAATGGTGGAGATGTGTTGGAGGAAGAGAATGTGGGGGCTCAGAAGGGATTTGGAGGCTCAGGGGGGATTCTGGGCTTCATATCCCAAATTAAGGAGACACCTCTTCCAGGGCACCCTGAGTCTCTCTTTAGTGCGCATGTTGGGCCATGGAGGTAAATGGTGGGAATTTGGGTGCTCATGGGGAGGTCCCCAAACTCGGGGGGGGAGGGGAAGAGTAATTTAGAGAGGCACCAGAGCCCTCAATCAGGGGCTAAAGCCACCAGAGACCACCCCAGAGATCACTGGGGAGAGGGGAACTGGAGATATGGGGGGACCTATTATTATTATTATTATTATTATTATTATTATTATTATTATTATTATTAATGTGGTTGGTATTATTATTAATATTACAATATTGTGCTCTATTTCAGTTCCTAACCTGTTCTTATCTCCACCCATAGGTTTCACATTGTTCCCATTCTCCTCCCCATCCCACCCGGGTGCTGAGCGAGCAGATGCTGGTGCTGAGTTCCCAGCTGGGGTTCAACACTGACCCTGTCCTTGCCCCTTTGCTGTGGCAGAAGGGCTGGACCTTTGCACTCTTGGAGCTGGGCTCTTTCTATGGGCCCGCAGCTGCAAGCAGCATTCCCTGGCTCAGGAAGCGCAGCTCCCGAGTGGGGCCGGGGCTGGGGCAGTGCTTGCCAAGGGCAGGGGAGGCCCAGCAACAGCTCCTGTCCTGGCACTGTTGCTGGGGGAGCACAGGGGCTCCCGCAGGCATTGCTGCAGTCAGGATTGCGCCCGTGTGCCCAGAACCCAGCAGCTCCTTCCCACCTTGTGCAATGCCCGGTGGGCTTCTGGGCTGTGCCTGTGCCTGCCAGAGCTATTGTCACCTTCCAGCATGCATTGCCAGAGCCCAGCAGAGCACTGGAGCCTTGCACAATGCCCGGCGCTGGCCTGGCCTTAACCAGAGCCCACCAGCACCCCTCCTGCCTTCCGCAGTGCCCCGAGAGCTTCTGCGAGTGCTGCCTGAGCCAGGCAGGTCCCCTTGTGCTGAGCTGCCAGTGACAGCAGCAGCAGCTGCACTGCCCTGGGGCTGCTCCTGCCCTGACACCTACTCAGCATCTGTGATGCCAACAGCTCCTGCACACAGAAGGCTCCTGCTTCACCCCCAGCACCTCTGCAGGCAGAGCTCAGCTCCAAGCACATGAACAAGCCCAGTGCCTCCTCCTCACCCATGCCCTGCTCCCACAGCTGGCATGGCACCAGCACATCTCCTGACACCTTCTCCTCCCTTTGCAGCACGCACCCACAATGTCTTTCAAGCCAACACTAAACCAGCATTGCAAAGTCAAAGAACACGTACCTGGATGCGCAGGGCAGCCAGGGCAGATGCAGCCTCCTGACGGAGGGGTCTCCTCTGCACTGGTTCCTGCAGGGCTCTCACTCCTTAAATAGCCCCCGCTCACCGTGGGGGCCCCGTCACAATGGGCGTCTCCACAGTGACCGCCACTGCTTTGTGATGGCGGCAGCATCGTGCCCATGGCCACTGAGCACCCAGGGGTGCTCCGGGAGGTGCCACTGGGGGACCAGCCTCTGCCCAAGCAGCTCAGGGAGGTCCCTCAGGGGCTGCTCTTACTCTGTGCCTTTGGTACAAAGGTAGAGCATGCGAGGGGTCACAGCTCAACTTGGGCATTGGAACAGGGCGTCACGTCCACCTGCGAGAAGTGGAGAGTGACCAACATTGGCACGGCAGAGAATCTTGGAATCCCAGGCTGGGTTGGGGTGGAAGGGACCTTACAGCTCATCCAGCTCCAACCCTGGCCACAGATTGGAGCACCTTCCACTAGAGCAGTTTCCTCCAAGCCCCTGTTTCCAGCCTGGCCTTGAACACTGCCAGAGATGGGGCAGCCTCAGCTTCAATGGGCACCCTGTGCTAATGCCTTAACACCCTCACGGTGAAGAGTTTCTTCCTGAGATCTCTTCTCAACCTCCCCTCCCTGCCAGGTTAAAGCCATTTCCCCTTGTCCCATCCCCACAGCCCCTTGCTCTCCCCACAAGAAATGAGGCAGATCCGAGCATTTAAGGCAGGTAGAGCGCTTGCCTGCCGGCTCAGCCAGCACAACTCGCACACCAAGTCCAAAGCAGCCGCTCTGGAGAAGTCACTTGGTATGTTCTTGGCAACTCCTAAAGCACCCCAAGATCGCCATCGCCACCCCCCTTGTTCCACTCTCCTGTGTCCACAGGCGTCACCGGCTCCGAGACACCGAGATGGGAACCACGAGAGGAGATGCTCTTGCCTCCTCCACCGGTATCCTGTGTTCCGTGGGGCAGCTGTTGTCTCCCGGTGCCTCCGGTGAAGGGTTCTGTGGGGTTCTGTGGCCTCACACAGCTGAACATGGGGAGTTCCAGAATCAGCCACCCCTGAGGTCCCCATGGTCATTGTGATGCATGAGCACTGGTTGTTCCATGGGGTGCTCTGGAGGTGCTGCAGGATTTTCTGGGATTCTCTAGGAGCATCCCTGGGATGCCCTGTGGGTTCTGAGGATGCTCTTTTGGGGCTTTTGGGATCACCACAGCCCAAATCCCACCCAAATCTGGCAAGCTGGGGGTTTATTGGGGTTTTTTACTCCAATCTTGCCACGAGCAGGGAGCATTTTCCCAGTCCTTACCCTTATTCAATAGAATATTGAATATATTCTCTCCTTCTCATCAAATCAGCATTAAATCTGTGGTTAATTAGGGCAGAGCTGCTTCTCTACATGCCTTGAACCAGTAAAGACCCGCTGCCAGACGGATATCATTCTGGGCAACCTGTGACAGTGTCCCACCACGCTCACACGGAAGAACTTCCTCCTAAGGTCTCATCTTATTCACCCCCCTCTGTCAACTTAAAGCCATTCCCGTGTGTCTGATCACTGCACGCCCTTGTAAAAAATCCCCCTCCAGCTTTCTTGGAGGCATCAAACAGATATTGGAAGGAAAACTCATTGTCAAAGTCATCATCCAAATTGTCATTTACATCATCTTCAAATCATTGTGAATTCGCAGTTGAATTGAAATTCTATCACTGCTAAATGACGACTGGATTCCCACTTGATTTTAATTCAGTCACTGATTAATTACCATTGGTCATTAATAAGGCCCTTTCACTTATCCCCACAAGGATGACTTCCCTGAACCATTCCCCTGTGAAGCACAATGAGGCACAGCTCCAGGTCCATTTCCCTTCAGGTGTGCAGCAGCAGATTCAGCAGTGCCCCCGTTCCCCACTGAGGGCCATGGCAGATTAAGGAAGCGCAGCACATCCCAGCTGGGTGCAAAGGGAGCTGCAGAGAAGGTTCCCAAGAGCAGGAGAGCTCCTGGCACAGGGACTATCCCAGCTCCAGCTCCAGCCTGCACTGGACGCCCTGCACCTCCTGCCCTTTGTGATGGGGTCACAGCGGGGCCCTTTGTGACCCGGTCTGTGACAGTCCCTGACGTGGTCACATCCCATGCGCTGCCCTTCCCTCCCCTGCCCACATCCCTCCATCCCACAGGGGGGCAGAGAGACCCCGCAGCCGCCCCAGGAGGAAGCTGGGAGCAGTTACCCCGAAGGGCTAGCTCACTGCTCGGGGCAGGCTGGGAGTCAGTCGGTGCGTGGTGAGCAATTGTATTCTCTCCCCTTGTTATTGCCCTGATCATCATTATTATTGGTGGTAGCAGCAGTGGTTTGTGCTATACCTTGGTTATGGACTGCTCTTATCTCAGCCTTTGGCAGTTACATCCTCTCCATTCTCCTCCTGTTCCCTCTGGGAACTGCGGTGCGGGGGGTGTGTGGGAAGAGGAAGGAGAGAGAGTGAGCGGCTGCGTGGTTCTGAGTTACGGTCTGGGCTAAACTATGACATTCCGCAGACCCAAAACTGCCCCCCCGTGACCCCAAATTTACTCCCTAGACCCAGAACTGCGCTCCAAGTGTCCATGAAGTGATCCCCCAGGCCAATAACTGCCTTCCATGTGACACCCCAGACCCACAACTGCCCCCCAAGTGAACCCCCCTTGACCACTGAAACCCACAACTGCCCCCCAGTGTGACCCCTATAGAGCCAAAACTGCCCCCTAAGTGACCCAAGTGACTCTCCAGACCCACAACTGCCTCCCAAGTGTCCCCCAAGACCCACAACTGCCCACAAGTGACTCACAGACCCGCAACTGCCACCACAAGTAAGCCCCCAGACCCACAAGTGCCCTCCAAGTGACACCAAAGTGATCCCCAGACTAACAACTGCCCCCCAAGTGACACCCCAGACACAGAACTGCCCCCAAGTGAGCCCCCAGTGACTCCCAGGCCCATAACTGCTCCCCAAGTGACCCCCCGAGACCCACAGGTGCCCCCCAAGTGAACTTAAATTGACCCACACACTCACAAATGCCCCCCGGTGACCTCCCAGACCCACAACTTCCCCCCAGAGTAACCCCCAAGTGACCCCCCAGACGCACAACTGCGCCCTCAAGTGACCCCCCACACCCACATCTGCCCAACAAGTGGCCTCCCAGACCCACACCTGCCCCCTAAGTGATGCCCAAGTGACTTCCCAGACCCTCATCTCCCCCCAAGTAACCCCAAGTGACCCCCCAGACCCACAGCTGCTCCCCCCAAGTGATTCCCCAGACCCACACCTGCCCCCCAGGTTGGGGGTCAGAGAACCCTAACACCCCAGAGGCACGGATGGGGTGGGGGGAGCAAACTTTCCCGGTTGGTTCCATTTCAGCCTGATCAGTGCAAGCAGGAACAGTAAAAAGCCTTTTCCTCCTTCTTGTCCTGAGCCCTGCTCTGCAGTGCTGTCAGAGCCATGGCAGGGCAGCGCTGAGCTTCCTCTGCTGCCCCCTGCGGACAGGCAGTGCACAAGGGCAGTGCCATCCGCTCTCGCTGCTTCTGCAGCAGCAGCAGTGGTGCTTTGGCTCTGCGCTCAGCTGAACACAGGGTTTACACAGCTTGTCTGAGCTGGAGCACGCTGTGAACAGGAAGAGAGCATTCAGGAGCAAAAAGGGTTTGAAACAGTGCCCGCGTTTCCTTCTTTTCTGTAAGGCCGTGTTCTGCTCCTGCAAACCAGTCAGGCCGTGTTTTCCTGCTGACCTTCCCCAAAGCATGGGCTGCCTGATCTTTGTCTGGTGCTCATCTCTTTCCTCTTGCCTTTGAAAACAACAGCAGCAGGGTTTGGTTTTTCCCAATCTCTTTCATTTTCAAGGCAGTGGATTCTTTCATCGAACCTGAAGGGTTTTGGCTCAGGATAAGCAGCCATCCTTGCTCTCCTTCTGACAGCTGAGACAAGGAGGCACCCAATGGAATCAGTTCTGGGTAAGGCTGGGTTTGGTGGCTTTGTAATGGAGAAGAACTTGTGCTTGAAGGCAGTTGACGGAGTTTTGGGTCCTTAGGACCTTAGTACAGAAAATGTGGGAAAAACGAAATAGAAGAACAGGACCTGGGATAGGGAGTGCCTGGGCCCCGGAGTTGTCCAGGGTGGGCGCAGTTAAACTGGCTGATGGGTGGAGGGGCAGGATGATTGCTACCTTAATGAACCCATTGAGCTGGTGTAAACATCTACTGGGAAGCATCTGGACTAGCAGGTGTCCAGGATGGGAGCAGTTAAGTTAACTGATAAGTAGGAAGACAGGATGATTGCTATGTCTGTGGTGTTAATGAACCCTTTAGGCTGGTGTAGACATGTACTGGGGAGTATCCCAGACTAGCAGGTGTCAGGGTGGGAGCATTTAAACTGCCTGATAAGTAGGAGGACAGGATGATTGCTATGTCTGTAATGTCAATTAAGCTGGTGCTTCAAAGACTGCCAGCTGGAAGAAGTAAAGGACTCTCAAAAAACCCCACCACATTTTGTATGTATGAGGGAAACCTTCTGGACAATGATGGAGTTCATGTGTAGCCTCATGAATATGTATGTATGCCCAAGGGACTATGTAAGGATGGCCTGTGTGGCAATATGGGGATGCATGTTAGGAGGAGCTATCCCTGTGTCTCCAGGCAATAAACGATACCTGCTTGTCAGCTTGAAACCTTTATTGGTGAGTTTGCTCCTGGAGTTTTCTACCAATCGTAGCGTATCAACAATATTCATAGAACCATGGAAGAGTTAGGGTTGGAAAGGACCTTAAGATCATCCAGTTCCAACCCCCCTGCCATGGACAGTGACACCTCCCACTAAACCATGTATTCTTCCACCCATTTTAAATCAATTTCCTAGCAGTTTCACCAAGTTCTCCTTTGTTCTTGTCTTGCGGGATTCCACCGCCTTCTTGGCTATATAAAACTAGATTTCATGCCCCTTCATTTTTCTCCTCTCTAGCCCAAAGTGCCCCAGCCTCATCTGTCTTCTCATGAGGCAACTTATTCCCTTCTGTGATCGTTTTAGTTGTCTTCTAACTTCACCACCTTCCTCCCTGACGCAGTGCTGCAAGCGCATCTCACGTCGGCCCACTCAAGTTTAACACAGCAGCAAAGTAGCACCCAGTCTTGTTCTCCATGCCGATCCCAGTGATGCCAGCGTTGACTTTCCTAACCTGCTGCTACTGCAGCCATTAAGTTATTCCAGAGAGATAGAACTAATGACTAAGAGGTCCTTCCTGAGTTTTAAGACAGTTGGAGATCAGCATCATGGAAGTGGCTTAGACAAAGCTTTTCTAGATGTATTACCTCACATTTATCTGAAGCTTACCTGATGCCCAGCTTACAGCTCTGCAACCCCTCCACCCCACAGCTTCCGTGTCTTCACATGGGGGTCCTGGTTCACCTCAATGCCAGGCATCTCCATCCCTCCTAACATTCCTGTTCCCTCCCAATAGCCCTGGTAACCTTCAAGCATCCCATAACCCATCAGGTACCCAGAAGTCCACCCTGCCCCAGCCATCTCCATCCATGCTGGTTCCCCTAAGCCACCCCAAAAGTACATGGTACCCCAAAACCCAACCAACCCCAGGCATCTCCATCCCTTCCAATCCCCATGGGACCACCCCAAAATCCATCTTGCACCCCAAACCCACCCAGCCCCAGGTATCTCCATTGCTCCCAACACTGCTGGTACCCCAAAATGATCCCAAACCCCATCTTTACTGAGCCCCAGGTAGAAGGATCCCCACACGCAGCATGTTGGGGTGCAGGGATGCTGCTTTGGGTGACAGCCCCCGCTGATGGCCCTGCAGCAGCTTCTCGCACAGCTTCAGTTTAGAAGCCAGGTGGGTCACCCTGGCAACGGGTCAAAACGGGGCCCCTTGGGACCTCCTTTGTGTCACCCCACTTCAGTGCTTTGCTCAGGGCAGCAGTCAGTGACAGGAAAGGGCAGAATGAAGGAGCCATTGGGTTGCTTCTGAGCTCAAGCCCTGTTGCGTTTGGTGCAAGCTTTCTCCACTCTGTCCCTTCCTATGCTGGATTTGAAGTTATGTGCTTGGGGGGATGTGCTGGAGCAAAGGGATGGGATCCAGAGGGACCTGAACATGCTGGAGAGGTGGCCAAGGCCAACCTCATGGAGGTCATCCAAGCCAAGAGTCCATGGCTGGGTTGGATGAAGCCTTGGGTGACATGGTTCAGTGCGAGGCATCCCTGCCCATGGCAGGAGGCTGGAACTGGATGATATGCAGGTCCTTTCCAGTCCATTCCATGCTTCTCTTATCCCATGCCAAGCGGTTGATGCCAGGGGCACCATGGTTCCTTAGATGGTTCTTGCTTGTCCTGAGGAACCACCTGTGTGTCCCCCTGTTGCTGTCACAATGCACCTCCCATTGCCATGGCTGAAGTCACAGCTTGGCACTCAGTGGGGCAAGGAAAGGTCCAGGAAATGTGCAGGGAATGCCTGGGACATTCCTTTCTAGCCAAGGGGAAGAAAACCAATGGAGAACAGGAGCCTTTTCCCAAAGCTCCCTTTTCCTATCTCTAAAGCACTCTCTCAGCAGCCTTCGTGTCCCTTGTTTGGGCAGGTTGTCTTGCTCACAAGACGCGGGGCCTTTGCTATGGTCCACGAGCAATTCCATGGTGAAGAAGAGGCCTATGTTTTCCAAAGACCTGACTTCCAGCTGGACTGGGACATGTTGTGTCTGCGGGAGTTCACGCTCCTTTCCATGGTTATCCCTGGGGAGGAGGCAACGGCCATCCTCACCTTTGGGACTTGCATCCAAAGGCTGTGGGATGCCTTGAGCTCCCTGCATTCAACCCATTCCTAAAAAGCTGCTTCTTCTTGGGCGGTCCACATGGAGTCTTGTAAGGAATGTTGGCCGTGACGATGCTCCTCCTCTCTGTAGGAAAAACCAAATTCAAGCCCCTCAACGACAGGCAGCTCTCAGGAGTGTCATGGCTTAAGCCCAGACAGTAACTCAGAACCACGCAGCCGAACGCTCATGCCCCCCCTTTCCTACCTCACTCCTGGAGGGATGGGGTAGAGTATCAAAAGAATGTAACTCCAAAGGGTTGAGATAAGAACAGTCCAGTAACTAAGTTATAACACAAACCCCTGCTGCTACCACCGATAATAATAATGATAAGGGGAATAACAAGGAGAGAAAATACAACTGCTCAGCACCCGCTGACCAACTGCCAGTCTGCCCCGAGCAGGGATCTGGGCCTCCTGGGTGACCCCCCCAGTTTCCCCCGAAGCGGCTGAGGGGTCTCTCTGCCCCCCTGTGGGATAGAGGGATGTGGGCAGGGGGAGGGAAGGGCAGCGCAAGGGATGTGACCATATTGAGGAGTGTCACAGACCGGGTCACAAAGGGTCCTGCTGTGACCCCACCACCAAGGGCAGGAGGTGCAGGGCATCCAGTGCAGGCTGGAGCTGGAGCTGGGATAGTCCCTGTGCCAGGAGCTCTCCTGCTCTCGGGAGCCTTCTCTGCAGCTCTCTTTGCACCCAGCCGGGATGTGCTGGGTTTCCTCCATCTGCCATGGCTCTCAGTGGGGAACGGGGGCGCTGCTGGATCTGCTGCTGCACACCTGAGGGGAAGTGGACTTGGAGCTGTGCCTCATTGTGCTTCACAGGGGAATGGTTCAGAGAAGTCATCCTTGTGGGGATAACTGAAAGGGCCTTATTAATGACCAGTGGTAATTAATCAGGAACTGAATTAAAATCACATGGGAATCCAGTGGTGATTTAGAAATAGTTGAATTTTAATCAACTGTGAATTCCCAATGATTTGAAGATGATGTAAGTGATAATTTAGATAATGACTTAGACAATGTGTTTTCCTTCCAAAATCTGCATTTTGCCTACAAGAAACCTGGAGCAGAATTCCTTACAAGGGCCTGTAGTGATCAGACAAGAGGGAGAGGCTTTAAGTTGACAGAGGGTAGTGAAGAAGATGTGACCTTAGAAGGAAGTTCTTCCCAGTGAGTGTGGTGGAACACTGTCACAGGTTGAAAGGTATCTGTCTGGCAGCAGGTCTTTCCTGCTTCAAGGCATGCAGAGAAGCAGCTCTGCCCTTATTTACCACGGATTTAATATAGACCCATGGACCCAGTCAGAGCTCATGCATCACAATGACCATAGGGACATGGGGACCTCAGGGGTGGCTGATTCTGGAACTCCCTGTGCTGAGGTGTGTGAGGCCACAGAACTCCACAGAACCCATCATCAGAGGCCCTGGGAGATAACAGCTGCCCCACAGAGCACAGGCTGCTGGTGGAGGAGGCAAGAACAGCTCCTCTGGAGGTCCCCATCTCAGTGTCTGGGTGCTGGTGACGCCTGTGGACACAGGAGCTTGGAACGAGGCGGGTGGCGATGGTGATCTTGGGGTGCTTTAAGATTCTCTGCTGTGCAAATGTCGGTCACTCTCCACTTCTCGTAGGTGACCGTGACACTCTCTTCCATTGCCCGGGTTGAGCTGTGGCCCCTCGCATGCTCCACCTCTGGACCAAAGGTACTGTGGAAGAACAGCCCATGAGGGACATCCCTGAGCCGGCTGGGCAGAGGCTGGTCCCCCAGTGGCACCTCCCGGAGCACCCCTGGGTGCCCAGTGATCATGGGCATGATGCTGCCGCCATCACAAAGCTGTGGGGGTCGCTCTGGAGATGCCCATTGTGACAGGGCCCCCACGATGAGCGGGGGCTATTTAAGGAGCGAGAGCCCTGCAGGAACCAGTGCAGAGGAGACCCCTCCGTCAGGAGGCTGCATCTGCCCTGGCTGCCCTGTGCATCCAAGTACGTGTTCTTTGACTTTGTAATCCTGGTTTAGTGTTGGCTTGAAACACCTCGTGGGTGCATGCTGCAAAGGGAGGAGAAGGTGTCAGGAGATGTGCTGGTGCCATGCCAGCTGTGGGAGCAGGGCATGGGTGAGGAGGAGGCACTGGGCTTGTTCATGTGCTTGGAGCTGAGCTCTGCCTGCAGAGGTGCTGGGGGCGAAGCAGGAGCCTTCTGTGTGCAGGAGCTCTTGGTGTCAGAAGTGCTGAGAAGGTGTCAGGCCAGGAGAACTTCTACCTCCCTGTGAGACCCTGGGGCAGTGCAAGGGCGTCACCCCAGCTCCTTGGAGCCCCTCTTAGTTTCATCCCCCCCGGCTTGAGGGATAAGCTCTTCGCCAGGATCTTAACATGTATGATTTGAGCATGACCAAACCTGCTGCCCCAAAACCTGGCAGGGTCCACCCAAATCTCCAGTTCCCCCCTCCCCAATGACCTGTGGGGTGGTCTCTGGTGGCTCTAGTCCCTCTTTGAGGGCTCCGGTGGTCCCTCAGAAGACTCTGCCCCCTGTAGACCTTGGGGACATTCCCATGAACCTCCAAATCCCCCCAAACCTCCACTTCCCTTCTGAACCCCAAATTCCCCCCATTAACTGCCATGGGGCAAAAGGGACACTGAAGAGTCAGGGTACCCTGGGACAAATGTAAGGCCTATTTTTGGGACTCTGGGTGTTCCCCAAATCCCTGCACCACACCGGGGAGCTTTGGGGAATCCTCCCCAACTTCCAAATCCCCTCTGAACCCCAAAACTTTTCCCCTCAATTCATCTCCACCCTGGAGGAATGTTGCTCTCCTCAGAGTGACTCAGGGTGCCCTGCGACACAGGTGCCCCACTTTTTCAGCACATGGGAGATCCCCCAATATAATGTGCCTCCTACAGTGAGTTTTGGGGAACTCCCTGAACCTCCAAATGTTCCTAGAACCCTCAAATCCACCCGAACCCCAAATTCCTCCCATTTATTGCTACGGGGCTGCCTAGGTCATCCAATGAGATGCGGCTGTCCTGGGATTGAGGGACCCTCCACTTTCGGGAGATGGGGTTTCCCCAAAATAACTGAGCCACCCTGAGGCATTCTGGGGACCAGCCTGAATCCACAAAATCCTCCTGGATCCCAAAAAGTCTCCGCAAAACCAAACCCTGCAGCTCCAAAGCCACCTCAGCTCAGCGTAGTGGCACAGACCCGCTAAAAAAGGGGTGTCCTGAAAAGTGAGGTCCCCCCAGCACCTGCCCTGGGGGTCTTCCAAGATGCTCTGGGGCCCCGAATCCACTGGGGGGACCCCAACATTGCTTTGGGTTCAGTAATGAATTCAGGGGGTCAGAGGTGGTGGATCCACCAAAAAAGGAACTCCTATAAAGGGGCACCCCAAAACCGTGCTGCTCCCCAAAGGCCTCTGGAGGCACCCAAAGCAATTGTGGTGCCCCCCAAAATCCTGGAGAACCTTAAATCTCTCTGAAGCACCACAAGAGCAGGCAGGACCCCAAATGGGGGGGCCTTGGGCAGCCCAAAAATGAGCCACACTCCACCATATCCCCAGGCCCTCCCAATTGAATCCAGGGACCAAGATCTTGGAAGAGCCCCACCAAACACCCCCACCTCAAATGGGGATGCCCCAAAAAAGCAACTCCCCCCCCCCCAACCCAAAGCCACCAGCCCCAAACCGCTTCTTGTTCACCCAAACCACATGCTATGGAGCACTACAACACCCCTCCCCCCCAGTGTCAGGGAGCTGGGGGCAGCCCTTGAGTGGGGGGTTCAATTTTGGGGTGTTCCCCCTAGAAGACAATAAGCAAGGAGGTCTGGTAGGGGATGATCAGGAGCCTTGCAACCGGGACTGGGAGCACTGGGATATTGAAACGCCAGCAGTATCTGGGGCCATAATGTATTGCTCTATACTGGTGCAAACTGTTCTGTGCTGCTCCATACAGGGATGCGCAAATTTGCAGATGATACCAAGTGGAGTGGGAGCGTTGATCTGCTGGAGGGTAGGAAGCTCTGCAGAGGGATGTGGACAGGCTGGATCCATGGGCTGTGGCCAATGGGGTTAGGTTCAAGAAGGCAAAGTGCTGGCTCCTGCACTTGGGCCACAACAAGCCCTGCAACGCTCCAGGCTTGGGGAAGAGCGGCTGGAAACTGCTCCTGGGAAAGGAGCTGGGGTGCTGATTGATGGAGCTGAGCATGAGCAGCTTTGCCCAGGCAGCCAGGAAGCCCCCAGCATCCTGGCCTGGCTCAGCACCAGTGCGGCAGCAGGGCCAGGGCAGGGATTGTGCCCTTGCACTGGGCACTGGTGAGGCTGCACCTGGAATCCTGTGTTCAGCTCTGGGCCTCTCACTGCAAGAGAGACATTGAGGTGCTGGAGCAGGGCCAGAGAAGGGCAATGGAGCTGGTGCAGGGCCTGGAGCACAGTGTGATGGGGAAGGGCTGAGGGAGCTGGGGGGTTCAGATGGAGAAGAGAAGGCTCAGTGGGGACCTGATCGCTCCCTACAGCTGCCTGAGAGAAGGATGGAGCCAGGAGGGGGCTGCGCTCTGCTCCCAAGGAACAAGGGATGGCAGAAGAGGAAACAGCCTCAGGCTGCACCAGGGCAGTTTTAGATGGAGCTGAGGAACAATTCCTTCCCCAAAGGGTGCTCAGTATTGGAACAGGCTGCCCAGGGAAGAGCTGCAGTCACCATCCCTGCAAGTGTTCACAGACCATGGAGAAGAGGCCTCAGTGCCATGCGTTAGTGGTGGTCTTGGCAGTGCTGGGGTAAGGGTTGGACTGGATGAGCTTAAAGGGCTTTTCCAGCCTGGTTGATTCCCTGATTCTGTGATCCTTTCTGCTGAGGCACCGGTGAACCAGGTATTTTCTGTTGGTGTTCCCTGGGTGAAGGGAGGTGCTTCTGAACCTGATGAGGGTTTGAAAGGTGTTGTAACGCTGATGGCTCTGCATTTACAGGCATCTGCAGTAGTTTGGAAACTTCAGTCTGTCCTTCAGGTAATTTCATTTCCTCTGCCACCCCCGGTAGGTAGGCATGCCATTTTCTGCCAGTGGGTTTGTGCAGCTCCATCCTGAGGAGCAGTTCCCTTTGTGATACTGTCAAGACAATTGAATGGATTGAATGGATGCTTTGTACTGCTTGTTCTTGATCAATGTTCTCAGTTTGTTTTACTGCTGGGACTAAAGACAACAGTCCCTTTTCCCACTCAAATATCTCAGTTCAGTGTCTTTGAAAGAGGATTCTTGAACATTGATGCTCTTTTTGGTCCATCAGGGCCAGTTTGATTAGGTCACAGGAAGAGCCATGCTCAGCAAACCCCCATTCTATTAGGAGAGGGTGGTGGGGGTGTACAGGCCCCAGTGGCTGCTATGGCTACAATACCTGTATTAGAATATTTCCTACTTCCTCATGCTCTGGATTCTATTCCCATATTTTCCCTTTCATAACTGTGACTACAGTGGGTGAGCAATGATAGAGAATCCAGGTCTGTGTTTCCTCCAGTATCCTGGAGGAGCCGTAAGCTGTTGTTATTCCTTCTTAGAGGGGGGCATCTGCCCTTGTTCTGTTTTTCTGAAGGTGTTTGCAGGAATCACTGCACTGCTGCTATCCACCAAGTACCCCCAGTTTGACTGGTTTCTGCTTGGTTTCTGACATTGCTCAGGTGGAACTTCAACTTCTGCACCATGGAGTGCTTGCCACCCTGCTGTTGCTGATTTGGGGCAATCTCCTCTCATTAAAGCATCATCTATATAATGGTACATTTTCACCTTCTGAGGAAGTGAGGCCTCCTGTGGGTTTGTGGTGTTCATGGGAGGGAGCTGAGTCCCCTTCCAGCCCCAGGGCTACAATCCCAGGATGAGATGCCTCACCTGACCTGGCTGAATCCCTTTCTTCAGCAGGGCTAAAGGAGATCCCAGTCTGTTCTGTCCTGGCTCTCCTGTCTGATGATGGGATGAGAAACAGGCTGCCCACAGAAGTGGCTGTGTCACCATCCCTGGAGGTATTTCAAAGACATGTTCTAAGGGACATGGTTCATGTGTTGACTTGCCAGTGTTTGGTTAATGGTGGACTCGATGTTCTTAAGAGTCTTTTCCAACCTAAATGGTTCCATGAATCTACAAAATGTTGTTGTTCAGACCAAACTTTGCCTCTCATCAGAGAAACGGCACTGCAGGAAGGCAGTGTGTCTGCCAGCTGAGGGAGGGAGCACCAGTGCTTGCTTCAGGCTGTTTCCCATGGTGTTCCCTGGTGCCCCACAGACCCCAAGGATGCTCTGAGTTAGCTGCTGCCTGGATGTGTTTCAGCAGCCATACACTGCCTGCTTTCCTCTGCAGAGGGCTCCCAGTGTAGGTCATGACAGCCACGTCTGTCTTTGCTGCTTTAGAGTTGATCTTGTTTTCCACTTGTGATGTTGCTGTCTTCAAAGACATGTCAGTTTGCATTCCCTTCTGCTTACGTATCCATGCACCTTGTCTGACACACAGACTTTGTGTCAATGAAGGTCTGTCATTGTATTTGGGCTGGGGGTGTCCAGCCTGGAGAAGAGGAGGCTGCAAGGAGACCTTACTAAGCCCATACCTAAACAGAGCCTACGGGAAATCTGGAGAGAGGCTTTTTACAAGGGCCTGTAGGGGCAGGACAAGGGGAATGGCTTTAACCTGACAGAGGGGAGAGTGAGATGAGATTTAGGAGGAAGCTCTTCTGTGTGAGGGTGCTGAGGCGCTGGCACAGGGTGCCCAGAGGAGCTGTGGCTGCAGTGTTCAAGGCCAGGTTGGACACAGGGGCTTGCAGCAAACTGCTCCAGTGGAAGGTGTCCGTGCCCGTGGCAGGGGTTGGAGCTGGATGAGCTTTAAGGTCCCTCCCATCCCTGTACATAAATCTTTAGTGCCTCTACAACTGAAGTGCTCCAGGGAGGTCAGGTTTTGATAAAAGCTACTGGTGTGTTGACTGCACAGTCGGTTGGTGTGATCCTGAACAGGGATTAGAGCTCAACTGAAGCAGTGACCCCTGGTGTCACAGAGAAGAGTGTGTGTTTCCTTCCTGGCACTGGTGGATATCTTGGCAGAAAAGATCCGAGGTATTTTGGAGTCCCCAGCTGTGCAGTTCCTAGCATCATGTTCCATATCTTCAGTGGTAATTAGAATGTTTTTTAGTTCATAAAAGTTATATTCCATTCCCTCCTCCCCTATGTTCTTGGAGAAGCAGCAAGAAGGGTCTCCGTCAGTCCATCCTTCCCACAGAGTGATGTGTTCACCTGTTGTCTCTGTGCCTCCAAACAGAGTAGTGCTGAATTCCAGTTCTAAATTGAGGGAAATTTTTGCTTGGTTTCCTAAGTTGTTAAGAGTTTGTTAAATGTGTTTAAGTCCCATGATCTGTACGAGGCGTTTTCTGCAATTATAGTAGGATGTAAAATTCAAGTTTAAGTCCCTGTTGCTGTTGGTGACCATCCAAACAAGGTATCCCACATGGATGTTCTCATGGTCAGCGTGAGAACTTGTTAGGGACAAGTTAATGGTTGGATTCGATGCTCTCAAGGGTCTTTTCATATGAAATGGTTCTGTGATTCTAAGAAAAGTTGATTTTTAACCTCAACTCTGTCTCTCATCAGAGAAATGACACCGCAGGAAGGCAGTGTGTCTCCCAGTTGAGGGAGGAAACATCAGTGTTTGCTTCAGGCTGTTTCACTTGATGTTCTCCTGAGTCTCCTACCAGCCCAAAAAGAAACCTAGGATGAGATGCTTGGATTGACTCATCTGCATCACTTCCACCAGCAGTGGTGCAAAGAAGATCCCTCCCTTGTACTCCTGGAGTGTCCTCTGTAATGACGGGACAAGAAAAGGAGATCCCAAGTTCTAACTGCGTTCCTGATAGTTGAAATGACACCACAGGAAGGCAGCGTGTCTCCCAGCTGCGGGAGGGAACATCAGTGCTTGCTTCAGGCTGTTTCCCGTGGTGTTCTCCTGGAGCCCCAGGAACCCGTTTTGTTGCTTATGGATGGGGGCAATAGAAAGGACACAGACACCAACGTAAAGAATGATTGAATTTTACTATTAAGATAATGTAGAAACAAAATGATAGATTGGATAAAACATTTAGCTTTTTTTCCAGCCAGCCCCTCCCTGTTGGTGAGCACGAGGTCAAGCATGGCACCTCACCTTGTCGGCTCCTCGGCTCCTCTATTACTCACAAAAGGAAGTTGTCTTCCACACAATCGAGGAACCTCCTGGATTGCTTGTACCGGGCCGTCCCTTCCCTCCAACAGATATCAGGGTGGTTGAAGTCCCCCATGAGGACAAGGGCCTGCGAGCGTGAGGCTGTTTCAGTCTGTCTATAAAACAGATAGGCTGTTCCTATCTGTTTGCTTCAAGCTGTTTCCCGTGGTGTTCCCCTGCAGCTCCAGGGACCCCTTGTTTTGCTAATGGATGGGGACAATAGAAAGGACACAGACACCAATGTAAAGAATGATTGTATTTTGCTATTAATATTAAGGTAATGATATATTGGATAAAACAATTAAGTTTTTAAGCTCTAGGTTTAAGCAACAAACAAAATAAGCAATGTAATGCACTTAATCATCGCTGTAAGAGGAAGAGAAGAGTGAGTAAGGAAAAGATACATCACCTATTGCCTAAATACGTTGCCATCATCCAGATCCGCAGTCACTGGGGAGCCCTGTTGCAGCGAGGCTTTGGAGAAGCTCTCCCAGCAATTGGGAAGTTCTACGTGGTGCGTCCACCCGTAGATGAGGTCTCCAAAGTCTCTGCAAGAGCCTCCAGCTTTTGTAGACCCAAATCAGCAAGTCAGAGTGACTTGCATGTTCCATTGCACAGAAACATCTCCAGGCATGAAGGATGGGTGGTGTGTGGTGTAGGATTGTTAGATGCTGAAGCCAGTTCCAATTCCATCACTGCGGCACTTGTCCAGTTTGATCCAAGTCCATTCTTCATTAACGTGGTGATCAAAGGAGTCAGGTTCAGATCCTCAAATCCAGGGCAGTGGGGACAGGTGCCACAAGGCATCCTGCACAGTGATGGGTGTTCAGCCACCATGGAAGCAATCACATTCAGTGTGCACTGAGCAAGGCACTCGTGTCACTAGATGTTGGTGGTGATGTCCTCATTGTCTGCCTTCCCTGCCACTGCTGTTGGCTCCTTGTGGCAGCTGCCCTCCATGATGTTCTCAGGTCAGGGAGAGCACTGAGCAAGGCACTCACATCATGGGTGCTGGGGATGCTGTTCTGATTGTTCCCCAGCCCTGCCACTGCTGCTGGCTCCTTGGGGAGCTCCTGGATCTGGTCAGGCTTATCGGATACCGGCAGCCCCGGGACAGAGGGCAGCCCACAGGCACACACAGGAGGAGGCACGGCTGCAGCAGTGAAGCTCACGCCGGGCATCTCTGATGCCATGGGCAGTGGGAGAGGGAGCCTCTCTGTTGGGAGAAGCAGAGAGGTGCTGGGGTGAGAGCTTGGCAGGCAGAGGTGCCTGGGGGTTACCTGGAGGGCAGGAGCAGCCGGAGGAACAGGAGCTGCTGCAGTACCTGCCATGGCAGTTGGTCAGTGTCGGTTGGGCAGGAGCCAACTGCCCCCTCCCTTGGGCTTTGCCCCAGTTCCACCAGTCCTGGCTGCTTCAGCAGCCTCGTGGGGCTTTGGCTTGTCAGGCACAGCAGCTGCCCCTTGCAATGTTTTCCTGCCCTGCTGGTGATCTCCTGTCCTGAACAATGCTTTCCCCTGCCCACGAGGGTTTCCCATCCCAGCTGTGTTTTTTGGGGAGGTGAATTTCATGTGCAAGGGTAAGGGATGGGGCCAGCACCGCTGGTCTTGCGATGCTGACGTGCGTGCTTCCCAGTCTTCCCCAGTGGTAGAAAGGGGAAGGGGGCTTGTGGCACTTTTGGGTTGTTTTTTCCTCCCCCCTCCCAGGAGACTGATCCCCCTGGGATAGCATCTTTGCTGCCTCTCATCACCCTGTCACTGGCCTTTGGGACTGTCGTGGTTTAAGACTAACTCACGCAGACTCTCTCTCTCACTCACGCAGACTCTCTCTCTCACTCACTTCCCCCTCTTTCTTCCCCCTGCTCCCGGAGGGATGGGAAGGAGAATCGAAAAGAATGCAACTCCCACAGGTTGAGATAAGAACAGTTTAGTAACTAAAGTATAACACAAGACCACTACTGCTACCACCAATAATAATAATGACAAGAGAAATACAAGGGAAAAGAATACAGTTCTCACCACCTAATACCCAGCCCGACCACGAAGTGCACCCCCACCCTTCCGGCTCTCTGCTCTCTGCTCTCCATCCTGGGCATGATGTGCTGTGGGATGGAATAACCTCTTTGGTCAGTTTGGGTCAGGTGTCCTGTCTCTGCTTCCTCCTGACTCCCCTCCTCCCTGGCAGAGCATGAAACTCAGAAAGTCCTTGGCCAGGCCGAAACATCACTAAGCAGTAACCGAAACACTGGTGTTATCAGCACTGTTCCCAGGCCCAAAATCAAAAACACAGCACTACACCAGCTACCAAGAAGGAGAAAAAATGACTGCTGCTGCTGAACCCATGACAGGGACCCTGGTTGGTGAGACCCACAAGGCGTGTTATGAAAATTTTCTTCCCCCTAACTACTAGATCAGCCAGTCTTAATTAAGTATTAATAGGTCTTTTCAGTATGTACATGCATATATATATTTATATGTACACTGTAATGCTATGAGGTAGTGGATGTTTCCTGGAAGCTTCATCCCAGCCCTGGAACTAGGACTTTTCTTTAGGGTATCTTAGAGCTGTCTGTGAAGGAGAAGGGGTATTGCAGCGCAGCAGAAATAATGGCAGAATCCCATCCCGTCCAGCATGTCTTTGAAACCCTCCCACTGTCCCGCACACCATTAATCAGTATCTCTTGCAGGACTGGCTCCAGGGACATCTGCATCACTAGACAAGAGCAGGGCTGCAGCAGCAGTAGCATGGACGCCTGACAGAGTTTGACTAGGACTAGTAATTGGTAGTGAGGGTGCGTGTGCTTAGTCCAAGTGTGTGGTACGTGACCGTTTGAAGGGTGTGAGAACCCTGTGTAAACCCACATTTGGGGTTCCCCAGTGTGACAGGGGCACCCTTGTAATTCTCTCCTTTGCATCCCAGCCTCAAGGCGCAGTGGGCACGGGCCACTTGCGGATTGTGGTGGCAGTTTGTCAAGGCAGATGGGACACAGCCGACTGCATGAATCAGGGTTTGCCCAGAACCTGGGGTTCTGCTGATCCGCACTGCCGACTGGGGGTAAGTTCACCTCCGGATACTGCACTATCAGGGCAGTAGGATCTCCATAGCTGTACAATGCTGTACTGTAGTATGCTATGCTGTGCTCTTCTATGCTGTGCGGTGCTGTGCTATGCAGTTCTATGCTATTCCATTTTAATCCCTGCACTGACCATTAGTCAAATAATGATGAGCCTGTTATTTGCCTGAAATGTCAGATGCTTTTTCAGCTCCAGTATCATATTTAAGGACACACAATGGTTCCAAGTGGAATGAGGATTTAATTTCATTAATTTTATTTAATTTCATTTCATATTAGGAAAATATTCCTCACATTGAGGGTAGTGAGACAGTGGCAGGCTCTTGCCCAGAGAAGTTGTGGCTGCCCCATCCCTGGCAGTGTTCAAGGACAGGTTGCACACAGGGGCTTGGAGCAACCTGCTCGAGTGGAAGGTGTCCCTGCTCGTGGCAGGGGTTGGAGCTGGATGAGCTTTAAGGTCCCTTTCAACCCAATCCAGTCTGGGATTCTGCGGTTTTGTTCAATACCTTTAGCACTGGCTGTAATTCTTAAATGATGGGCAAAATGAACCACAGATTCCTTCAAGTGCCACATATGTTGGTAAGGGTAAGACTGCAAAACTGAGTTGTGTTGTCTTCACCAGTGTCTGGAAACATTACCAAATTCAGGTTCCTCTCCATGCTGCAACAACCGCCACCACATCTTCAGGACCTGCATATGCACCTTGTTGCAGTGCTAACTAGTGCAGTTAATTTGTAACTACTGCTTTTGTCATAGCTGTAGAAGATCCATCATGTCTCAAATCTGGAACATTAGCTGGTGGGTGCCTATATGAAAGAGCTCAAAGGTTTTACAGTGATGCCTGTAACTGCCTTCTCTCTGGCTTTTTAATTTTACTGAAAGCTAACTTAGTGCCATTCTGGCCTAGTTCCAGCTGTCAGTAAAGTCACTCTTTGCAGTTGTCTTCATATTTTCTCAACAGCCCTTGGTCTGTAAGGATCAGTGCCAGCAGCTGCAGCTATCAGCTGCTATGGTTCTGCTGACTTTGCTGCTGCAGACTCTAACCAGGAAAATCCTGAAAACCTCTTGATAACCTTAAGGACATGGTGTGATGTGGCTTTTTCTTCAGGTGGCACCATGTCTTGAATGCAGACATCTGCTGCCAGTGAATACACCCACTTGCACTGGATGTGAGTCACCAACAGCTCCACAGCTGCAGTCCCAAACCAACATCTGCAGAGAGGTAATTGAGAATCAATGTAACAAAAGAGCAATATACCTCCTGGCATGCATGTTTCTAACAGGTGACTTCATTAAAAATAGTTTGATCCAGCTTGGATTTCTCTAATTGCATTATGACAGCTTAAAGTGTTAGTAGGATTCAAACCACCTTGACTAGAAATAAGCATTGAAGAGCTCAGGAGGTAGCAGTGTGAAAGACAGGACACGTGCATTTGTGTTCAGTAGGGAGATATTCTGTGATTCTTTCATTTATGGCCTTAGTATTACTGAGCATTTGAAGTTTATGAAATAGGTCCTCATTACTCTGCTTCCCTCAGCTGATTGTAAGTGCTTGGCACAGATGGGCTGGCAGGACTGGGGCAGTGGGGAGATGCCCAGAATGCTCAAGCGCAGCATAGGTCAGTGATCCAAAAGTGCTGGTGGGCTTAACAAGACAAAATCTCCCCTCCAGAATACTCCCTACCCAAGGGTATCGGGACCCAGGTAAGGGCCGTCCTCAACTCTTCTGATCAGGGGAAAGGGTGTGAGAAGGAACAAACCAACACTGCATGGCCACAGTTGGTAGATTATAGACACTGCCCCAAATTGGGTGTTTTCTGGCAGTCCTGATGCAGGTGCAAAGGCACTCCTGATCGATTTGTTGGCAGCCATCAAAATAGCAGAGTCATTATTCTCAGCTCTGGTGGAATCTCGCTTGTGAGATAGAGTGACTGTGCTTGGGCACCCTCGATGGGGATCAGAATCATTTTCCTTGCAGACAGTGGACTTGCTGTTTTGTGTGAGTGGGTGTTTCTGGGTGTTATGGGGGTGTTTTAGAGTGGCCCAAAGAGCAAGTTACTCCAAGCACCTTCCAACCTGGCCTTGAACACAGCCAGCGATGGGGCAGCCACAGCTTCTCTGGGCACCCTGTGCCAGCACCTCAACACCCTCACAAAGAATTCCTTAGTAATGTCTGATCTTATCCCCCTTTCTCAGCTTAAAGTCAGTCTACTTCTTCCTGTCACTGCACAGCTTTGCAAATAGCCCCTCTCCACCTTTCCTGTAGGCCCTGCTTAGGTATGGGCAGATTGCTAAAATGTTTCCCTGGAGCCTTCTCTTCTTCAGGCTGAGCACCCCCTGCTATATCAGCTTGTCTTCATCTGGAGAAGATGTGTGGAGACATGCTTCAGACCTCAGAGCATCTTTGTGACCCTTCATAAGCCCATCATTGTAGGATCGTAAGTGAACAGAGGTTGGAAGGGACCCCAGGAGGTCTCAAGTCCAACCCATCAGGAATAGGATTAGAGCAAGTGGTTCAAGGCTTGATTCAGTCTGAGTTGGAAATCCTCGAGGCCAGAGACTGCACAGCCTCTCTGCAGGACCTGATGCAGCACTTGCCTGAGCCTATGGGAACAAGGTTTGCTTCTGTCCTGGCTGAACCTCTCCTCTGTCACTTTCCCCCATTACTTTTTGTCCTCCCATCAGGCACCATGGTGAGGAGCCTGGCTCTGGATTCTCCATGTCCTCCTTGCAGGTACAGGCAGCCGGTTCCCGACAGAGTTCCCTTGCCAAGAACTCAGGTCCCCATCAGCCTTCCCTTCTCCAGGGTGGACAAGCCCAGCTCCCCCAGCCTCTCCCAACAGGCACTATGCTCCAGTCCCTGCCTGTCCTGTGGGCCTGTTGCTAAACCCACTCCTGCTTGCCAACAGCATTCCTGAACTGGGGATCTGAACCCTGGATGGAGCATTCCAGAGCATCCCTTCCCTTGTTCTGCTCCCATGCTCCTGCTCATACAGCCTGCGATGCTGCTGTCCTCCCTTGCTGCCAGGGCACACGCTGCCTCCTGTCCAGCTCCTGCCCACCCAGACCTTTCCCATGGGTGCTCTCATCCAGGCAGCCCCAGCCTGTGCCATTGCAGGGGAGTCCCCTGCTCTCCTCCCCAGGACACCCTGAGAGGTCTGCAGCCCCCCCATGCTATCCCATCTACCCACACCAGCACAGCAGCCCCATCCTTGGGGACTTCAAGGGCTCCCCAAGACCTCTTCCTGCTCCAGGCACAGAGCAGCCATCCCAGGGCTGGAGCAGCCCGAAAGCTGATCCCATTCCCCTTCCTTCCTGCCATGTGAGGACATATCACAGAGAAGAAGTTGCTGTGGAATGGTTTATTATGCTTAAATACAATGAGAGACCCCCATTAACACTAAGTCTGTGGGTCAGACAAGGTGGGCAGATCCTGAAATAGCAGGGGATGAAAACTGACATGTCTTTGAAGATAGGAGCATCACAAGTGGAAAACGGAAACCAAATGTAAAGCAGCAAAAACAGACATGGGCTGTCATGACCTGCACTGAAAGCCCTTTGCAGAGGACAGCAGGCAGTGTATGGCTGCTGAAACACACCCAGTCACCAGCTTCCTCACAGCATCCTTGAGCTCCTGGTTCCTCAGGCTGCAGATGAGGAGGTTCACTGCTGGAGGCACCACCGAGTACAGCACTGACAGCACCAGATTCAGGGATGGGGAGGAGATGGAGGAAGACTTCAGGTAGGCAAATGAGCCAGTGATGACAAACAGGGAGATCACAGCCAGGTGAGGGAGGTACGTGGAAAAGGCTTTGTGGCATCCCTGCTCAGAGGGGATGCTCAGCACAGCCCTGAAGATCTGCACATAGGAACCCACAACGAAAACAAAACACCCCAAAAATAAAAAAGCAGAAAAAACAATCATTCCAACTTCCCTACTATAAGAATGTGAGCAGGAGAGCTTGGGATCCGGGGGATTTCACAGTAGAACAGCATTGCCTTGGCAGAGGGGTAGTGAAAATGTATTGGCTGTGTGCAGCAGAGCATGGAGAAACCCCGTGCCCCAGGCAGCTGCTGCCATGTAGACACAAGCTATGCTGCCCAGGAGGCTCCCGTAGTGCAGAGGCATGCAGATGGCCACGTAGCGGTCATAGGACACGATGGTGAGAAGATAAAACTCAGCTACGAGAAAAAAGAGAAAGAGAAAGATCTGTGCAGCACAAGCTGTGTAGGAGATGGGCCTGGTATCCCAGAGGGAATTTGCCTTGGATTTGGGGACAGTGGTGGAGATGCAGCCCAGGTCCAGCAGGGAGAGGCTGAGGAGGAAGAAGTACCTGGGGGTGTGGGGGTGCTGGTCGCAGGCTGTGCTGGTGTTGATGAGGCTGTTGCCCAGGAGCGCAGCCAGGGGGATGCCCAGGATGAGCCAGAAGTGCCAGAGCTGCAGCTCCCATGTGTCTGCAAATGGCAGGAGGAGGCACTGGGTGATGGAGCTGCCATTGGACATCAGCTGCCTCTGGGCATGGGGCACTGTCAGAGGAGAAACAGACGGTGAGAGGCTAGGGCAGGAGGGATGTCAGATACAGACGTTCAATTTACACAGTCACGACTCAACACTTTGGGGCTGCAGAGGAGAGCTCAGCGTGACTTGGTCATGTTTGTCTCTGAGGGTGGTTGCTTTGTTTGCTTTCCCAGTGCCACATCTGAACAATGACTTTTCTAGAGATAAATTTCCCAAGTAAGTTTTTGAAGGCAAAGGGACAGACAAAAGAGCTCAACTGTCTGTGGGTTAGTGCCTACTCAAGGTTGCTGCAGAGTCCACCACTCTGGTTTTCAGTGGCCCTGCACTTTCTAGACAGACAGCCAGCTCCTTGTCCAGCACAGCATGGCCAGCAGCCACCTCCAGCGCCAGACACCAAGAGAGCTGCCTGAACGCACCCTCCCCAGGCCTGGGCTGCACTTTCTCCCCACTCCCTGCCCACGTCTCTGCTGCCTGGAGCTGTCCCTGCCAGGAGCTGCTGCTCTGGGCCCACCTCTGCTCCCTCTCAGTGCTCCCAGAGCCCATCCCATGGGCTGTGTGCTCAGCTCTGCCCTGCACAACCCTCCCGGCAGCAGGGTTCTGCCCAGGGCCATCTCTGCCTGTGCAGGGGCTCAGGAGCAGCTCACACAAGTCCTGATGAGACTCTCGGTGCCTTCTCCAAAGCAGAGAAGTAGATTCCCAGCTCCCACTGCCCAACCTGCCCACCAAGAGGGAAAAACATCAGAGCTCACATCCTTACCTATCAGGTAAACTCTGCCTCAGTGTCTCTCAGAAGGACCCTCTGCAAACATGCTCAGAGTGATGTGGAGCTCGGAGCAGCTTCATCTACACAGCACCCTCTCCAGTGCACAAGAACACTTTCCCTTTCCTGCCAGGGGTTCTTCCTTCCCCCACAGCTTCTCCCCCAGTGCAGTGGGGAGCTCCTGGGCAGGCTGAGTGCTGACCCTGGCAGGCAGCAGAGTCCCTGCCCTGGCACACAGCCCCTGGGCTGCAGGGACCCTGCTCACAAGGACAGCGCTGGGCACCCCTGGCTGCACACCCACATTCACACCCTGCAGCCAGCCCGGGACAAGGGACCTGCCTTGGCCTGTCCCTCGCATGGTGCAGAGGGAAGCCCTGCTCTGCACCACATCCTCCTCCTTATCTACACAGGGAAACCAAGAGAGTCCTCCTGACAGATCCCATGGACTGTCTGAGGCAGCAGCTTCAGGAGATCCCTCCAGCAATTGCAGCTGCATTGCCCTGCACCCAGAGCCTTACCATGCACAGGACTAGGAGGGTTTCACCCTGTTTGGATGGTCACCAACAGCAACAGCGACTTTATGGTGAATTTTACACCCTACCATAATTTCAGAAACCTCCTCGTACAGATCATGGGACATAAACACATTTAACAAACTCTTAACAACTGAGGAAACCAAGCAAACATTTCCCTCAATTTAGAACTGGAATTCGGCACTACTCTGTTTGGAGGCACAGAGACAAGAGGTGACCACACCACTCTGTGAGAAGGATGGGCTGACAGAGGCCCTTCTTGCTGTTTCTCCCAGAACACAGTGGAGGAGGGAATGAAATTTGAACTTTAATAACAGAAATACATTCCAATTACCATAGAAAATATGGAACGAGATGCTAAAGCCCAACAGGTTTCACCAGGAAGAACAATGAACTAAAAATTCCCTCCTGTGCCACTTCCTTTCCCAGGCCATGGATAGTTTCCTCAGTAACTGACAAGTGCACATGACACAGCAAGAGATCTGTGTGTCTACTGCACATGCAGGTGAACAATTCCTTTTGGTGTTAGATCTGTACAGTCAGATTTATCTCCAAAGCAACTCAACCATGTACCAAGGAAACAGGCAGGGAATTTTCAGCTGTACCTGCATTGCCCTGCTCGGAACTGCACAGATGGGGACTCCAGAAACCGGGGATTTTTTCTGCCAAGAAATCCACCAGTGCCAGGAAGGAAACACACACTCTTCTCTGTGACACCAGGGGCCACTGCTTCAGCTGAGCTCTAATCCCTGTTCAGGATCACACCAACCCACTGTGCAGTCAGCACACCAGTAGCTTTTATCAAAACCTGACCTCCCTGGAGCACTTCAGTTGTAGAGGCACTAAAGATTTTTATGTACAGGGATGGGAGGGACCTTAAAGCTCATCCAGCTCCAACCCCTGCCATGGGCACGGACACCTTCCACTGGAGCAGCTTGCTGCAAGCCCCGGGGTCCAACCTGGCCTTGAACACTGCAGCCACAGCTCCTCTGGGCACCCTGTGCCAGCGCCTCAGCACCCTCACACAGAAGAGCTTCCTCCTAAATCTCATCTCACTCTCCCCTCTGTCAGGTTAAAGCCATTCCCCTTGTCCTGCCCCTACAGGCCCTTGTAAAAAGCCTCTCTCCAGATTTCCCGTAGGCTCTGTTTAGGTATGGGCTTAGTAAGGTCTCCTTGCAGCCTCCTCTTCTCCAGGCTGGACACCCCCAGCTCCAATACAATGACAGACCTTCAGTGACACAAAGTCTGAGTGTCAGACAAGGTGCATGGATACAGAAGCAGCAGGGGATGCAAACTGACATGGCTTTGAAGACAGCAACATCACAAGTGGAAAACAAGACCAACAGTAAAGCAGCAAAGACAGACGTGGCTGTCATGACCTACACTGGGAGCCCTCTGCAGAGGAAAGCAGGCAGTGTATGGCTGCTGAAACACATCCAGGCAGCAGCTAACTCAGAGCATCCTTGGGGTCTGTGGGGCACCAGGGAACACCATGGGAAACTGCCTGAAGCAAGCACTGGTGTTCCCTCCCTCAGCTGGCAGACACACTGCCTTCCTGCAGTGCCGTTTCTCTGATGAGAGGCAAAGTTTGGTCTGAACAACAACATTTTGTAGATTCATGGAACCATTTAGGTTGGAAAAGAGCCTTAAGAACATCGAGTCCACCATTAACCAAACACTGGCAAGTCAACACATGAACCATGTCCCTTAGAACATGTCTTTGAAATACCTCCAGGGATGGTGACACAGCCACTTCTGGGGGCAGCCTGTTTCTCATCCCATCATCAGACAGAACAGCCAAGCCAGGCCAGGCCAGGCTGGGATTTCCTTTAGCCCTGCTGAAGGAAGTGATTCAGCCAGGTCAGGGGAGGCATCTCATCCTGGGATTGTAGCCCTGGGGCTGGGAGGGGACTCAGCTCCCTCCCATGAACACCACAAACCCACAGGAGGCCTCACTTCCTCAGAAGGTGAAAATGTACCATTATATAGATGATGCTTTAATGAGAGGAGATTGCCCCAAGGAACTGCAGCAACAGCAGGGTGGCAAGTATTCTATGGTGCAGAGGCTGAAGTTCCACCTGAACAATGTCAGAAACCAAGCAGAAACCAGTCAAATCGGGGGTACTTGGTGGATAGCAGCAGTGCAGTGATTCCTACAGACACCTTCAGAAAAACAGAATAAGGGCAGATGCCCCCCTCAAAGAAGGAATTACAACAGCTTACGGCTCCTCCAGGATACTGGATACATGGAGTTGGATCCTCTCTCATTGCTCACCCACTTTACTTACTGTTATGAAAGGGAAAACATGGGAATGGAATCCAGAGCATGAGGAAGCAGGAAATAACTTAATACAAGAATTAAAACCATACCAGCCACTGTGGCCTGTACATCCCCACCACCCTCTCATAATAGAATGGGGGTTTGCTGAGCATGGCTCTTCATGTGACCTAATCAAACTGGCCCTGATGGACCAAAAAGAGCTTTAATGTTCAAGTCACCTCTTTCAAAGACACTGAGAAGAGATATTCAGAGTGGGAAAAGGAAGTCTTGTCTTTAGTCCCAGCAGTAAAACAAACTGAGAACACTAATCAAGAACAGCCAGTACAAAGCATCCATTCAATCCATTTAAATTGTCTTGACAGTATCCCAAAGGGAACTGCTCCTCAGGATGGAGCTGCACAAACCCACTGCCAGAAAACGGCATGCCTACCTACCGGGGGTGGCAGAGGAAATGAAATTACCTGAAGGACAGACTGAAGTTTCCAAACTACTGCAGATGCCTGTAAATGCAGAGCCATCAGCGTTACAACAGCCTTTCAAACCCTCACCAGGTTTAGAAGCACCTCCCTTCACCCAGGGAACACCAACAGAAAATACCTGGTTCACCGGTGCCTCAGCAGAAAGGATCACCAGGTTGGAAAAGCCCTTTAAGCTCATCCAGTCCAACCCTTACCCCAGCACTGCCAAGGCCACCACTAACCCATGGCACCGAGGCCTCGTCTCCACGATGTGTGAGCACTTGCAGGGATGGTGACTGCAGCACTGCCCTGGGCAGCCTGTTCCAATGCTGAGCACCGTTTGGGGAAGGAATTGTTCCTCAGCTCCATCTAAACCTGCCCTGGTGCAGCCTGAGGCCTTTTCCTCTTGTCTCATCCCTTGTCCTTGGGAGCAGAGCGCAGCCTCCTCTTTTCTCCATCCTCCTCTCAGGCAGTTGTAGGGAGCGATCAGGTCCCCCCTGAGCCTTCTCTTCTCCATTTGACCCCCCCAGGTCCTTCAGCCCTTCCCCATCACACTGTGCTCCAGGCCCTGCACCAGCTCCATTGCCCTTCTCTGGCCCTGCTCCAGCACTTCAATGTCTCTCTTGCAGTGAGGGGCTCAGAGCTGAACACAGGATTCCAGGTACAGCCTCACCAGTGCCCAGTGCTAGGGCACAATCCCTGCCCCGGCCCTGCTGCTGCACTGGTGCTGAGCCAGGCCAGGACGCTGGGGGCTTCCTGGCTGCCTGGGCACAAGCTGCTCATGCTCAGCTCCATCAATCAGCACCCCCAGCTCCTTTCGCAGGAGCAGTTTCCAGACACTCTTCCCCAAGCCGCGAGCGTTGCAGGGCTTGTTGTGGCCCAAGTGCAGGAGCCAGCACTTTGCCTTCTTGAACCTAACCCCATTGGCCACAGCCCATGGATCCAGCCTGTCCACATCCCTCTGCAGAGCTTCCTACCCTCCAGCAGACCAACGTTCCCACCTCACTTGGTATCATCTGCAAATTGACGCATCCTTGTATGGAGCAGCACAGAACAGTTTGCACCAGTATAAACCAATACATTATAGCCCCAGATACTGCTGGCGTTTCAATATCCCAGTGCTCCCAGTCCCGGTTGCAAGGCTCCTGCTCATCCCCTACCAGACCTCCTTGCTTGTTGTCTTATGGGGGGAACACCCCAAAATTGAACCCCCCACTCAAGGGCTGCCCCCAGCTCCCTGACACTGGGGGGGAGGGGTATTATAGTGCCCCATAGGATGTGGTTTGGGTGAACAAGAAGCGGTTTGGGGCTGGTGGCTTTGGGTTGGGGGGGAGTAGCTTTTTTTCGGCATCCCCATTTGGGGAGGGGGTGTTTGGTGGGGCCCTTCCAAGATCTTGGTCCCTGGATTCAATTGGGAGGGCCTGGGGATATGGTGGAGTGTGGTTCACTTTTGGGCTGCCCCAGGCCCCCCATTTGGGGTCCTGCCTGCTCTTGTGGTGCTTCAGAGAGATTTAAGGTACTCCAGGATTTTGGGGGGCACCACAATTGCTTTGGGTGCCTCCAGAGGCCTTTGGGGAGCAGTGTGGTTTTGGGGAGCCCCTTTATAGGAGTTCCCTTTTTGGTGGATCCACCCCCTCTGACCCCCTGAATTCATTACTGAACCCAAAGCAATGTTGGGGTCCCCCCAGTGGATTCGGGGTCCCAGAGCATCTTGGAAGACCCCCAGGGCAAGTGCTGGGGATACCTCACTTTTCAGGACACCCCCTTTTTAGTGGGTCTGTGCCACTACGCTGAGCTGAAGTGGCTTTGGAACTGCAGGGTTTGGGTTTGGGAAGACTTTTTGGGATCCCAGGAGGATTTTGGGGATTCAGGCTGGTCCCCAGAATGCCTCAGGGTGGTTCAGTTATTTCGGGGAAACCCCATCTCCCAAAAGTGGAGGGTCCCTCAATCCCAGGACAGCCGCATCTCATTGGATGCCCTAGGCAGCCCCGTAGCAATAAATGGGAGGAATTTGGGGGTTTGGGTGGATTTGAGGGTTCTAGGAATATTTGGAGGTTCATGGAGGTTCCCCAAAACTCACTGTAGGAGCCACATTATATTGGGGGATATCCCATGTGCCGAAAAAGGAGGGTACCTGTGTCGCAGGGCACCCTGAGTCACTCTAGGGTGAGCAACATTCCTCCGGGGTGGAGATGTGTTGAGGGGACGAGTTTGGGGTTTCAGAGGGGATTTGGAAGTTGGGGAGGATTCCCCAAAGCTCCCCGATGTGATGCAGGGATTTGGGGAACCCCCAGTGTCCCAAAACTAGGGGTTACATTTGTCCCAGGGTACCCTGACTCTTCAGTGCCGCTGTTGGCACATGGCAGTAAATGGGTGGGATTTGGGGTTCAGAAGGGAAGTGGAGGTTTGGGGGATTTGGAGGTTCATGGGAATGTCTCAAATCTCTGCAGGGGGCAGAGTCATTTGAGGGACTAACAGAGCCCTCAAACAGGGGCTACAGCCAACAGAATCCACCCCACAGATCACTGGGGAGGGGGGAACTGGAGATTTGGGTGGACCCTGACAGGTTTTGGGGCTGCAGGTTTGGTCACCCCTAAATCATACATGTGAGGACCCTGGCGATGAGCTTATCCCTCAACCCAGGGGGGATGAAACTAAGGGGGGCTCCAAGGAGCTGGGGTGAGCCTTGTACTGCCCCAGGCTCTGACAGGGAGCTAGAAGTTCTCCTGCCCTGACACCTTCTCAGCACCTCTGACACCAACAGCTCCTGCACACAGAAGGCTCCTGCTTCGCCCCCAGCACCTCTGCAGGCAGAGCTCAGCTCCAAGCACATCAACAAGCCCAGTGCCTCCTCCTCACCCATGCCCTTCTCCCACAGCTGGCATGGCACCAGCACATCTCCTGACACCTTCTCCTCCCTTTGCAGCACGCACCCACAATGTCTTTCAAGCCAACACTAAACCAGCATTGCAAAGTCAAAGAACACATACGTGGATGCACAGGGCAGCCAGGGCAGATGCAGCCTCCCGATGGAGGGGTCTCCTCTGCACTGGTTCCTGCAGGGCTCTCGCTCCTTAAATAGCCCACGCTCATCGCTCATCGTGGGGCCCCGTCACAATGGGCATCTCAACAGCGACCACCATGGCTTTGTGATGGAGGCAGCATCCTGTCCATGGCTACTGGGCACCCAGGGGTGCTCCAGGAGGTGCCTCAGAGGAACCAGCCTCTGCCCAGCCGGCTCAGGGATGTCCCTCATGGGCTGTTCTTTCACAGTACCTTTGGTCCAGAGGTGGAGCATGCGAGGGGTCACAGCTCAACCTGGGCAATGGAACAGGGCGTCATGGCCACCTACAAGAAGTGGAGAGTGACCGACATTTGCACAGCAGAGAATCTTAAAGCACCCCAAGATCGCCATCGCCACCTGCCTCATTCGAAGCTCCTGTGTCCACAGGCGTCACCAGCACCCAGACACTGAGATGGGAACCACCAGAGGAGCTGTTCTTGCCTCCTCCACCAGCAGCTTGTGTTCTGTGGCTCAGATGTTATCTCCTGGTGCCTCTGATGATGGGTTCTGTGGGGTTCTGTGGCCTCACACACCTCAACACAGGGAGTTCCAGAATCAGCCACCCCTGAGGTCCCCATGGCCCCATGCTCATTGTGATGCATGAGCTCTGACTGGGTCCAGGGAGTGCTCTGGAGGTGCTGCAGGCATTCTCTTTGATTCTCTAGGGGCATCCCTGCCATGCTCTGTGGTTTCTCAGGATGCTCTGTGTGTGCTTTAGGGGTCACCACAGTCCAAATCCCACCCAAATCTGGCAAACTGGGGGTTTATTGGATATTTTTTGCTTCAATCTTTCCATGAGCAGGGAGCATTTTCTCAGTTCGGACCCTTATTCAATAGAAGTTCTCTCCATCTCATCAGATCTATATTAAATCAGTGGTAAATACAGGCAGAGCTGCCTCTCTATATGCCTTGAAGCAGGAAAGACCTGCTGCCAGACAGATACCTTTCAACCTGTGACAGTGTTCCACCACACTCACTGGGAAGAGCTTTCTTCTAAGGTCTCATCTTTTTCCCTCCCCTCTTTCAACTTAAAGCCTCTCCCTCTTGTCTGATCACTACATGCCCTCGTAAGGAATCCCCCTCCAGCTTTCTTGGAGGCCTCAAACAGATATTGGAAGGAAAACTCATTGTCTAAGTCATCATCTAAATTATCACTTCCATCATCTTCAAATCATTGGGAATTCACAGTTGATTAAAATTCAACTATTTCTAAATGACCACTGGATTCCCACTTGACTTTAATTCAGTCACTGATTAATTACCATTGGTCATTAATAAGGTCCTTTCAGTTATCCCCACAAGGATGACTTCTCTGAACCATTCCACTGGGAAGCACAATGAGGCACAGCTCCAAGTCCACTTCTCTTCAGGTGTGCAGCAGCAGATCCAGCAGTGCCCCCGTTCCCCACTGAGGGCCATGGCAGCTGAAGGAAGCGCAACACATCCCGGCTGGGTGCAAAGAGAGCTGCAGAGAAGGTTCCCGAGAGCAGGAGAGCTCCTGGCACAGGCACTATCCCAGCTCCAGCTCCAGCCTGCACTGGACACCCTACACCTCCTGCCCTTGGTGATGGGGTCACAGCAGGGTCCTTTGTGACCTGGTCTGTGGTGCTCCCCAGTATGGTCACGTCCCATGTGCTGCCCTTCCCTCCCCCTGCCCACATCCCTCTATCCCACAGGGGGGCAGAGAGACCCCTCAGCCGCCCCTAGGGGAAACTGGGGGGAGTCACCCAGGAGGCCCAGATTCTTCCTCGGGGTAGACTGGGAGTCGGTCAGCGGGTGTTGAGCAATTGTATTCTCTCTCCTTGTTATTCTCCTTATCATTATTATTATCGGTGGTAGAAGCAGTGGTTTGATACTGAACTGTTCTTATCTCAACCCTTTGGAGTTACATTCTTTTGATACTCTACCCCATCCCTCCAGGAGTGGGGCAGGAAAGGGGGGGCATGAGCGTTCTGCTGCGTAGTTCTGTGTTACCGGCTGGGCTTAAGCCATGACACTCCTGAGAGCTGCCTGTAGTTGAGAAGCTTGATTTTGGTTTTTCCTACAGAGAGGAGGAGCATCATCACGGCCAATATTCCTTACAAGACTCCATGTGGACCTCCTAAAAAGGAGCAGCTTTTTAGGAATGGGTTGAATGCAGGGAGCTCAAGGCATCCCACAGCCTTTGGATGCAAGTCCCAAAGGTGAGGATGGCCGTTGCCTCCTCCCCAGGGATAACCGTGGAAAGGAACGTGAACTCCCGCAGACACAACATGTCCCGGTCCAGCTGGAAGTCAGGTCTTTGGAAAACATAGGCCTCTTCTTCACCATGGAATCGCTCTTGGACCATAGCAAAGGCCCCACGTCTTGTGAGCAAGACAACCTGCCCAAACAAGGGACACAAAGGCTGCTGAGAGAGTGCTTTAGAGATAGGAAAAGGGAGCTTTGGGAAAAGGCTCCTGTTCTCCATTGGTTTTCTTCCTGTTGGCTAGAAGGGAATGTCCCAGGCATTCCCTGCACATTTCGTGGACTTTTCCTTGCCCCACTGAGTGCCAAGCTGTGACTTCAGCCATGGCAATGGGAGGTGCATTGTGACAGCAGCAGTGGGACACAGAGGTGGTTCCTTAAGACAAGCAAGAACCATCTAAGGAACCATAATGCCCCTGGCATCAACTGCTTGGCATGGGATAAGAGAAGCATGGAATGGGCTGGAAAGGACCTGCAGATCATCCAGTTCCAGCCTCCTGCCATGGGCAGGGATGCCTCGCACTGAACTATGTCACCCAAGGCTTCATCCAACCCAGCCATGGACTCTTGGCTTGGTTGAGCTCCATGAGGTTGGCCTTGGCCACCTCTCCAGCATGTTCAGGTCCCTCCGGATCCCATCCCTTCGCTCCAGCACATCCCCCCAAGCACATAACTTAGAATCCAGCATAGGAAGGGACAGAGTGGGGAAAGCTTGGACTAAACACTACAGGGCTTGAGCTCAGAAGCAACCGAATGGCTCCTTCATTCTACCCTTTCCTGTCACTGACTGCTGCCCTGAGCAAAGCACTGCAGTGGGGTGTGTCGTGGTTTAAGCCTCTCTAACTCACGCAGCTTGTGCTGTCACTCACTTCCCCCGCTTTCTTCCCCCCGCTCCCAGAGGAATGGGAAGGAGAATCGAAAAGAATGCAACTCCCACAGGTTGAGATAAGAACAGTTTAGTAACTAAAGTATAACACAAATCACTACGGCTACCACCAATAATAATAATGACAAGGCAAATACAGGGAAAGAATACAATTTCTCACCACCTAAAACCAAGCCTGACCACGCAGTGCACCCCCACCCTTCCAGGTCTCTGCTCTCTGCTTTACATCCTGGGCATGATGTGCTGTGGGATGGAATAACCTCTTTGGTCAGTTTGGGTCAGGTGTCCTGTCTCTGCTTCCTCCCGGCTTCCCCTCCTCCCTGGCAGAGCATGAAACTCAGAAAGTCCTTGGTCAGACCAAAACATCACTAAGCAGTAACCGAAACACTGGTGTTATCAGCGCTGTTCCCAGGCCCCAAATTAAAAACACAGCGCTGCACCAGCTACCAAGAAGGAGAAAAAAAAACTGCTGCTGCTGAACCTGTGACAGGGTGACACAAAGCAGGTCCCAAGGGGCCCCGTTTTGACCCATTGCCAGGGTGACCCATCTGGCTTCTAAACTGAAGCTGTGCGAGAAGCTGCTGCAGGGCCATCAGCTGGGACTGTCACCCAAAGCAGCATCCCTGCACCCCAACATGCTGCGTGTGGGGATCCTTCTACCTGGGGCTCAGTAAAGATGGGTTTTGGGGTCATTTTGGGGTACCAGCAGTGTTGGGAGTGATGGAGATGCATGGGGCTGGGTGGGTTTGGGGTGCAAGATGGATTTTGGGGTGGTCCCATGGGGATTGGAAGGGATTGAGATGCCTGGGGTTGGTTGGGTTTTGGGGTACCATGTACTTTTGGGGTGGCTTAGGGGAACCAGCATGGATGGAGATGGCTGGGGCAGGGTGGACTTCTGGGTACCTGATGGGTTATGGGATGCTTGAAGGGTACCAGGGCTATTGGGAGGGAGCAGGAACGTTGGGAGTGATGGAGATGCCTGGCGCTGAGGTGAACCAGGACCCCCTTGTGAAGACACGGAAGCTGTGGGGTGGGAGGGGTTGCAGAGCTGTAAGCTGGGCATCAGGCCTCATGGGTCTGTGGTGGCTGTGGAGGGTGCTAGAGCTCTTGCAGGTGGTGGAAGCTCCTTGAAGGAAGCCAGGCAGAGAACATTGGGACTGGAGAAGAGAAGCTGTGTGGAGACCTCCAAGTGTCTGAAGGGGGTTACAAGGATGCTGGAGAGGGACTCTCATTCAGTTGATTCTGATTTCTTCATTACTTTGAAGGACCAGCCCTATCTTACTCTCAACAGAGAGGTCCCAATGCACAGCTTACAATTAAGGGTGGCTTTGATTTACAGCTTACAATTCCCCCCTTCGGACCTCACAGAACTCACACAGATCCTGTAAGTCTCATCTCTTTGTTTCCCATCTGTAATGCTGAAATCCCATTGTGAAGAGCAACATTGAACCATTGGAACCCTCGTAGAGTCCAAACACCAATGAATCTGTCAGGAACAAGTTCTTTAATAAAGTCCAATTGAAGAGTGAAGAGTCCCAGTCCTGTTCCTCACAGCAATCAGTCAAACACTTCACAGTCCAGTCTTGTTTCAGTTCAGCATTGCAATGCCATGGGATGAGGCGAGATGAGACGAGATGAGGTGACATAAGATTCAATGAGGTGAGATGCAATGCGATGCAATGACATGCGATGAGACATGATGAAATGTCATGAGATGAGATGAGACGAGACAGTATGAAATTATATGAGATTCAATTAGATGAGATGCAATGCAATGAGATTATATGAGATGAGGTGATTCAGTTCAATGTGATGTGAGATCTGATCAGATGCGATGAAACAAGATGAATTTAGATGAGATGCGATGCAATGACATGTGAAGAGATGAGACAAGACTAGCGGAGCCAAGACTAGACGAGATGAGATGCGATGGGATGCAGTGAAATGAAGAGATGATGAGATGAGATGAGATGAGATGAGATGAGATGAGATGAGATGAGATGAGATAACGATACGTTGAGGTGATTCAACTTGACGTGATGTGAGGGCATCAGACCAGAATGCGATGCGAGGATATGAGATGAGATGAATTTAGATGTGATGTGACACCATGCGATGAGATGAGATGTGATGTGGTGAAATGATGAGACGAGGTGAATTTAGATGAGAGGCGATGACGTGAAATAGGATGAGACAAGATGAGTTCATATGAGAGCCAATGCAATGTGATGAGTCGCAATTACATGTGAAGTGATGAGATGGGATGAATTTAGAAGAGATAAGATATGCTGAGGTGATTCAATTTGACATGATGTGAAGAGATCAGAACAGATGCAATGTGATGAGATGAGATGAATTTAGATGCAATGTGATGCGATACGATGCGATGAGAGCAGATGCAATGCAGTGAAATGAAGAGATGAGATGAGATTCAATGAGATGAAATTTGATTAGATGAGATGAGATGACATGAGGTGATATGAGATTCAGTGAGATGAGATGAGATGTGCTGAGGTGATTCAATTCAATGCAATTCAAGGTGATAAGATCAGATGCGATGAGATGAGATGTGATGAGATGAGGTGAAATGGGATGAGACGTGATGAGGTGATACGAGATTCAATGCTATGAGATCAGACGATATGAGGCATTGTGAGAGGAGATGAGATGAGACGAGACAAGACGATATGAGGTGATATGAGAGTGAATGAGATGCTATGCGATGAGATGATTCAACTCGATGTGAAGAGATGAGATCAGATCAGATGTGATGCGAAGCTATGAGATGAGATTAGAAGAGAATAGGAGAGGAGAGGAGAGGAGAGGAGAGGAGAGGAGAGGAGAGGAGGGAAGGGAAGGGAAGGGAAGGGAAGGGAAGGGAAGGGAAGGGAAGGGAAGGGAAGGGAAGGGAAGGGAAGGGAAGGGAAGGGAAGGGAAGGGAAGGGAAGGGAAGGGAAGGGAAGGGAAGGGGAGAGAAGAGAAGAGAAAAGAGAAGAGACGAGACGAGACGAGACGAGACGAGACGAGACGAGAAGGGACGATGAAATGAAATTAAATGAAATTACATGAATTGACATGAAATTAAATGAAATCACATGAAATTACATGAAATGAAATGGAACATTAATGAAATTATATGAAAAGATATAATAAAATATGAAATGATATTTTTTTGGAGAAGAGAAGACAAGAGAAGAGACGAAGGAGA
>CM054405.1:132500-192500 GCA_028858755.1 Ara ararauna
CTTTAGATAAATGTGAGGTAATACACCTAGAAAAGCTTTGTCTAAGCCACTTCCATGATGCTGATCTCAAACTGTCTTAAAACTCAGGAAGGACCTCTTAGTCAGTACTTTTATCTCTCTGGAATAACTTGATGGCTGCAGTAGCAGCAGGTTAGGAAAGTCAATGCTGGCATCACTGGGATCGGCATGGAGAACAAGACTGGGTGCTACTTTGCTGCTGTGTTAAACTTCAGTGGGCTGACGTGAGATGTGCTTGCAGCACTGTGTCAGGGAGGAAGGTGGTGAAGTTAGAAGACAACTGAAACGATGACAGGAGGGAATAAGTTGCCTCATGAGAAGACAGATGAGGCTGGGGCACTTTGGGCTAGAGAGGAGAAAAATGAAGGGGCATGAAATTTAGTTTTATATAACCAAGGAGGCGGTGGAATCCCACAAGACAAGAACAAAGGAGAACTTGGTGAAACTGCTAGGAAATTGATTTAAAATGGGTGGAAGAATACATGGTTTAGTGGGAGGTGTCACTGCCCATGGCAGGGGGGTTGGAACTGGATGATCGTAAGGTCCTTTCCAACCCTAACTCTTCTACGGTTCGATGAATATTGTTGAAACGCTATGATTGGGAGAAAACTCCAGGAACAAACTCACCAATAAAGGCTTCAAGTTGACAAGCAGGTATCCTTTCTTGCAGTGCCTGGAGACACGGGGATAGCTCCTCCTAACATGCATCCCCGTATTGCCACACAGGCCATCCTTATGTAGTCCCTTGGGCATACATACATATTCATGAGGCTACACATGAACTCCATCATTGTCCAGAAGGTTTCCCACATACATACAAAATGTGGTGTTTTTCTTTGAGAGTCGTTTACTTCTTCCAGCAAGGTTCATCACTGCTGGCAGTCTTTGAAGCACCAGCTTAATTGACATTACAGACATAGCAATCATCCTGTCCTCCTACTTATCAGGTAGTTTAAATGCTCCCACCCTGGACACCTGCTAGTCTGGGATACTCCCCAGTAGATGTCTACACCAGCCTAAAGGGTTCATTAACACCACAGACATAGCAATCATCCAGTTCTCCTACTTTTCAGTTAGCTTAACTGCTCCCATCCTGGACACCTGCTAGTCCAGATACTCCCCAGTAGATGTTTACACCAGCTCAATGGGTTCATTAACATAGCAACCATCCTGCCCCTCCACCCATCAGCCAGTTTAGCTGTGCCCATCCTGGACATCTGCAGGGCCCAGGCACTCCCTATCCCAGGTCCTGTTTTTCTATTTCATTTTTCCCATTTTCTGTACTAAGGTCCTAAGGACCCAAAACTCCATCAACTGCCTTCAAGCACAAGTTCTTCTCCGTTACAAAGCCACCAAACCCAGCCTTACCCAGAACTGATTCCATTGGGTGCCTCCTTGTCTCAGCGGTCAGGAGGAGAGCAAGGATGGCTGCTTATCCTGAGCCAAACCCTTCAGGTTTGATGAAAGAATCCACTGCATTGAAATTGAAAGAGATTGGGAAAAACCAAACCCTGCTGCTGTTGTTTTCAAATGCAAGAGGAAAGAGATGAGCACCAGACAAAGCTCAGGCAGCCCATGCCTTGGGGAAGGTCAGCAGGAAAACATGGCCTGACTGGATTGCAGAAGCAGAACACGGCCTTACAGAAAAGAAGGAAACACGGGCACTGTTTCAAACCCTTTTTGCTCCTGAATGCTCTCTTCCTGTTCACAGCGTGCTCCAGCTCAGACAAGCTGTGTAAACCCTGTGTTCAGCTGAGCGCAGAGCCAAAGCACCACTGCTGCTGCTGCAGAAGCAGCGAGAGCAGATGGCACTGCCCTTGTGCACTGCCTGTCCGCAGGGGGTAGCAGGGGAAGCTCAGCGCTGCCCTGCCATGGCTCTGCCAGCACCGCAGAGCAGGGCTCAGGACAAGAAGGAGGAAAAGGCTTTTTACTGTTCCTGCTTGCACTGATCAGGCTGAAATGGAACCAACCGGGAAAGTTTGCTCCCCCCACCCCATCCGTGCCTCTGGGGTGTCAGGGTTCTCTGACCCCCAACCTGGGGGAAGGTGTGGGTCTGGAGAATCACTTGGGGGGCAGTTCTGGGTCTGCGGGGTCACTTGGGGGTTACTTGGGGGGAGATGAGGGTCTGGGAAGTCACTTGGGCATCACTTGGGAGGCAGTTGTGGGTCTGGGAGGTCACTTGTGGGGCAGTTGTGGGTGTGAGGGGTCACTTGGGGGGGGCATTTGTGGGTCTGGGGGGTCACTTGGGGGTTACTCTGGGGGGAGATGTGGGTCTGGGAAGTCACTTGGGTGTCACCTGGGGGGAAGTTGTGGGTCTCGGGGGGGCACTTGGGGAGCAGCTATGGGCCTGGGAGTCACTGGGGGCTCACTTGGGGGCAGTTCTGTGTCTGGGGTGTCACATGGGGGGCAGTTGTTAGTCTGGGAGTCACTTTGGTGTCACTTGGAGGGCACTTGTGGGTCTGGGGGCTTACTTGTGGTGGCAGTTGTGGGTCTGGGGGTCACTTGTGGGCACTTGTTGGTCTTGGGGGTCACTTGGGGGGCAGTTGTGGGTCTGTGGAGTCAATTTGCGGTTACTTGTGAGGCAGTTGTGGGTCTGGAGAGTCACTTGGGTCACTTGGGGGGCAGTTTTGGCTCTATAGGGGTCACATTATGGGGCAGTTGTGGGTTTTGGCGGTCAATGGGGGTTCACTTGGGGGACAATTGTGGGTCTGGGGTGTCACATGGAAGGCAGTTATTGGCCTGGGGGATCACTTCATGGACATTTGGAGCGCAGTTCTGGGTCTAGGGAGTAAATTTGGGGTCACGGGGGGGCAGTTTTGGGTCTGTGGAGTATCATAGTTTAGCCCAGACCATAACTCAGAACCACGCAGCCGCTCACCCTCTCTCCTTCCTCTTCCCACACACCCCCCCACCCAGAGGGAACAGGAGGAGAATGGAGAGGATGTAACTGCCATGGGCTGAGATAAGAGCAGTCCATAACCAAGGTATAGCACAAACCACTGCTGCTACCACCAATAATAATAATGATCAGGGCAATAACAAGGGGAGAGTATACAATTGCTCACCATGCACCGACCGATTCCCAGCCTGCCCCGAGCAGTGTGTTAGCCCTTCGGGGTAACTGCTCCCAGCTTCCCCCAGGGGTGGCTGCGGGGTCACTCTGCCCCCATGCAGGATGGAGGTATGTGGGCAGGGGAGGGAAGGGCAGCGCATGGGACGTGACCACGCCAGGGACTGTCACAGACCGGGTCACAAAGGGCCCCACTGTGACTCCATCACCAAGGGCAGGAGGCGCAGGGCGTCCAGTGCAGGCTGGAGCTGGAGCTGGGATAGTCCCTGTGCCAGGAGCTCTCCTGTTCTCGGGAACCTTCTCTGCAGCTCTCTTCGGACTCAGCTGGGATGTGCTGGGCTTCCTTCATCTGCCATGGTTCTCAGTGGGGAATGGGGGCAATGCTGGATCTGCTGCTGCACACCTGAAGGGAAATGGACTTGAAGCTGTGATTCATTGTGCTTCACAGGGGAATGGCTCAGAGAAGTCATCCTTGTGGGGATAACTGAAAGGGCCTTACTAATGACCAATGGTAATTAATCAGGAACTGAATTAAAATCACATGGGAATCCAATGGTGATTTAGAAATAGTTGAATTTTAATCAACTGTGAATTCCCAATGATTTGAAGATGATGTAAGTGATAATTTAGATGATGACTTAGACAATGAGTTTGCCTTCCAATATCTGTTTGAGGCCTCCAAGAAAGCTGGAGCATGATTCCTTACAAGGGCATGTAATGATCAGACAAGAAGGAGAGGCTTTAAGTTGACAGAGAGGGGTGAATAAGATGTGACCTCAGGAGGAAGCTCTTCCCATTGAGCGTGGTGGAACACTGTCACAGGTTGAAAGGTATCTGTCTGGCCTTGGGTCTTTCCTGCTTCAAGGCATATAGAGAGGCAGCTCTGCCCATATTTACCACTTATTTAATATAGATTTGATGAGATGGAGAGAACTTCTATTGTGTAAGGGTCAGGATTGAGAAAATGCTCCCTGCTCATGGAAAGATTGAAGTAAAAAATATCCAATAAAACCCCAGTTTGCCAGATTTGGGTGGGATTTGGACTGTGGTGACCCCTAAAGCACACACAGAGCATCCTGAGAACCCACAGAGCATGGCAGGGATGCCCCTGGAGAATCAAAGAGACTGCTTGCAGCACCTCCAGAGCACCTCCTGGACCCAGTCAGAGCTCATGCATCACAATGAGCATGGGGACATGGGGACCTCAGGGCTGGCTGATTCTGGAACTCCCTGTGTTGAGGTGTGTGAGGCCACAGAACACCTCAGAAACCAACATCAGAGACACTGGGAGATAACAACTGCCTCACAGAACACAAGCTGCTAGTGGAGGAGGCAAGAGCATCTCCTCTGGTGGTTCCCATCTCAGTGTCTGGGTGCTGGTGATGCCTGTGGACACAGGAGCTTGGAACGAGGCAGGTGGCGATGGCGACCTTGGGGTGGTTTAAGATTCTCTGCTGTGCAAATGTCGGTCACTCTCCACTTCTCGTAGGTGGCCATAACATTCTGTTCCATTGCCCAGGTTGAGCTGTGACCCCTAGCATGCTCCACCTCTGGACCAAAGGTACTGTGGAAGAACAGCCCATGAGCGACCTCCCTGAGCCGGCTGGGCAGATGCTGGTTCCCCTGAGGCACATCCCGGAGCACCCCTGGGTGCCCAGTGGCCATGGGCACGATGCTGCCGCCATCACAAAGCCGTGGTGGTCGCTGTGGAGACGCCCATTGTGGCGGGGCCCCACGGTGAGCGTGGGCTATTTAAGGAGCGAGAGCCCTGCAAGAACCAGTGCAGAGGAGGCCCCTCCGTCGGGAGGCTGCATCTGCCCTGGCTGCCCTGCGAATCCAGGTCCATGTTCTTTGACTTTGTAATCCTGGTTTAGTGTTGGCTTGAAAGATATTGTGGGTGCGTGCTGCAAAGGGAGGAGAAGGTGTCAGGAGATGTGCTGGTGCCATGCCAGCTGTGGGAGCAGGGCATGGGTGAGGAGGAGGCACTGGGCTTTTTGATGTGCTTGGAGCTGAGCTCTGCCTGCAGAGGTGCTGGGGGCAAAGCAGGAGCCTTCTGTGTGCAGGAGCTGCTGGTGCCAGAGGTGCTGAGGAGGAGTCAGGGCAGGAGAACTTCTAGCTCCCTGTCAGAGCCTGGAGCAGTGCAAGGCTCCTTGGAGCCCCCGTTAGTTTCATCCCCCCCTGGGTTGAGGGATAAGCTCATTGCCAGCATCCTCACATGTATGATTTACGGGTGACCAAACCTGCAGCCCCAAAACCTGGCAGGGTCCAGCCAAATCTCCAGTTCACCCCTCCCCAGTGATCTGTGCGGTGGAATCTGGTGGCTGTAGCCCCTGTTTGAGGGCTCTGTTGGTCTCTCAAATGACTCTGCCCCCTGCAGAGATTGGAGACATTCCCATGAACCTCCAAATCCCCCAAACCTCCACTTCCCTTCTGAACCCCAAATCCCCCCCATGAACTGCCATGGGCCAACAGCGGCACTGAAGAGTCAGGGTACTCTGGGACAAATGTAACCACTAGTTTTGAGAGATTGGGTGTTCCCCAAATCCCTGCATCACATCGGGGAGCTTTGGGGAATCCTCCCCAACTTCCAAATCCCCTCTGAACCACCAAACTCTTCCCCTCAACACATCTCCATGCCGGAGGAACATTGCTCACCCAAGAGTGACTCAGGGTGCCCTGCGACACAGGTACCCTCCTTTTTCGGCACATGGGATATCCCCCAATATAATGTGCCTCCTACAGTGAGTTTTGGGGAACCTCCCTGAACCTCCAAATGTTCCTAGAACCCCCAAATCCACCCGAACCCCCAAATTCCTCCCATTTATTGCTACGGGGCTGCCTAGGTCATCCAATGAGATGCGGCTGTCCTGGGATTGATGGACCCTCCACTTTCGGGAGATGGGGTTTCCCCGAAATAACTGAGCCGCCCTGAGGCATTCTGGGGACCAGCCTGAATCCCCCAAATCCTCCCGGGATCCCAAAAAGTCTCCCCAAACCCAAACCCTGCAGCTCCAAAGCCACCTCAGCTCAGCATAGTGGCACAGACCCACTAAAAAAGGGGTGTCCTGAAAAGTGAGGTATCCCCAGCACTTGCCCTGGGGGTCTTCCAAGATGCTCTGGGACCCCAAATCCACTGGGGGGACCCCAACATTGCTTTGGGTTCGGTAATGAATTCAGGGGGTCAGAGGGGGTGGATCCACCAAAAAGGAAACTCCTATAAAGGGGCACCCCAAAACCACACTGCTCCCCAAAGGCCTCTGGAGGCACCCAAAGCAATTGTGGTGCCCCCAAAATCCTGGAGAACCGTAAATCTCTCTGAAGCACCACAAGAGCAGGCAGGACCCCAAATGGGGGGCCTTGGGCAACCCAAAAGTGAACCACATTCCACCATATCCCCAGGCCCTCCCAATTGAATCCAGGGACCAAGATCTTGGAAGGGCCCCACCAAACACCCCCTCCCCAAATGGGGGTGCCCCAAAAAAGCTGCTCCCCCCCCCAACCCAAAGCCACCAGCCCCAAACCGCTTCTTGTTCACCCAAACCACATGCTATGGGGCACTACAACACCACCCGCTCCGGTATCAGGGAGCTGGGGGCAGCCCTTGAGTGGGGGGTTCAATTTTGGGGTGTTCCCCCCATAAGACAACAAGCAAGGAGGTCTGGTAGGGGATGAGCAGGAGCCTTGCAGCAGGGACTGGGAGCACTGGGATATTGAAACGCCAGCAGTATCTGGGGCTATAATGTATTGTTCTATACAGGTGCAAACTGTTCTGTGCTGCTCCATAAAGGGATGCGTCAATTTGCAGATGATACCAGGTGAGGTGGGAACGTTGATCTGCTGGAGGGTAGGAAGCTGTGCAGAGGGATGTGGACAGGCTGGATCCATGGGCTGTGGCCAATGGGGTGAGGTTCAAGAAGGCAAAGTGCCGGGTCCTGCACTTGGGCCACAACAAGCCCTGCAACGCTCCAGGCTTGGGGAAGAGCATCTGGAAACTGCTCCTGGGAAAGGAGCTGGGGGTGCTGATTGATGGAGCTGAACATGAGCAGCTTGTGCCCAGGCAGCCAGGAAGCCCCCAGCATCCTGGCCTGGCTCAGCACCAGTGTGGCAGCAGGGCCAGGGCAGGGATTGTGCCCTTGCACTGGGCACTGGTGAGGCTGTATCTGGAATCCTGTGTTCAGCTCTGGGCCCCTCACTGCAAGAGAGACATTGAGGTGCTGGAGCAGGGCCAGAGAAGGGCACTGGAGCTGGCGCAGGGCCTGGAGCACAGTGTGATGGGGAAGGGCTGAGGGACCTGAGGGGTTCAGATGGAGAAGAGAAGGCTCAGGAGGGACCTGATCACTCCCTACAGCTGCCTGAGAGGAGGATGGAGCCAGGAGGGGGCTGCACCCTGCTCCCAAGGAACAAGGGATGGGACAAGAGGAAAACAGCCTCAGGCTGCACCAGGGCAGTTTTAGATGGAGCTGAGGAACAATTCCTTCCCCAAAGGGTGCTCAGCATTGGAACAGGCTGCCCAGGGCAGTGCTGCAGTCACCATCCCTGCAAGTGCTCACACACCGTGGAGACGCGGCCTCAGTGCTATGGGTTAGTGGTGGCCTTGGCAGTGCTGGGGTAAGGGCTGGACTGGATGAGCTTAAAGGGCTTTTCCAACCTGGTTGATTCCCTGATTCTGTGATCCTTTCTGCTGAGGCACCGGTGAACCAGGTATTTTCTGTTGGTGTTCCCTGGGTGAAGGGAGGTGCTTCTAAACCTGGTGAGGGTTTGAAAGGCTGTTGTAACGCTGATGGCTCTGCATTTTCAGGCATCTGCAGTAGTTTGGAAACTTCAGTCTGTCCTTCAGGTAATTTCATTTCCTCTTCAACCCCCTATAGGTAGGCATGCCATTTTCTGACAGTGGGTCTGTGCAGCTCCATCCTGAGGAGCAGTTCCCTTTGGGATGCTGTCAAGACAATTGAATGGATTGAATGGATGCTTTGTACTGCTTGTTCTTGATTAGTGTTCTCAGTTTGTTTTACTGCTGGGACTAAAGACAAGACATCCTTTTCCCACTCGGAATATCTCAATTCAGTGTCTTTGAAAGAGGGGAGTTGAACATTAAAGCTCTTTTTGGTCCATCAGGGCCAGTTTGATTAGGTCACAGTAAGAGCCATGCTCAGCAAAACCCCATTCTATTATGAGTGGGTGGTGGGGATGTACAGGCCACAGTGGCTGGTATGGTTTTAATTCTTGTATTAAGATATTTCCTGCTTCCTCATGCTCTGGATTCCATTCCCATGTTTTCCCTTTCATAACAGTTAGTAAAGTGAGTGAGCAATGAGAGAGGATCCAGCTCCATGTATCCAGTATCCTGGAGGAGCCGTAAGCTGTTGTTATTCCTTCTTAGAGGGGGGCATCTGCCCTTGTTCTGTTTTTCTGAAGGTGTCTGTAGGAATCACTGCACTGCTGCTATCCACCAAGTACCCCCGGTTTGTCTGGTTTCTGCTTGGTTTCTGACATTGCTCAGGTGGACCTTCAACCTCTGCACCATGGAATGCTTGCCACCCTGCTGTTGCTGCAGTTCCTTGGGGCAATCTCCTCTGATTAAGACATCATCTGTATAATGGTACATTTTCACCTTCTGAGGAAGTGAGGCCTCCTGTGGGTTTGTGGTGTTCATGGGAGGGAGCTGAGTCCCCTCCCAGCCCCAGGGCTACAATCCCAGGATGAGATGCCTCCCCTGACCTGGCTGAATCCCTTTCTTCAGCAGGGCTAAAGGAAATCCCAGCCTGGCCTGGCCTGGCTTGGCTGTTCTGTCTGATGATGGGATGAGAAACAGGCTGCCCCCAGAAGTGGCTGTGTCACCATCCCTGGAGGTATTTCAAAGACATGTTCTAAGGGACATGGTTCATGTGTTGACTTGCCAGTGTTTGGTTAATGGTGGACTCAATGTTCTTAAGGGTCTTTTCCAACCTAAATGATTCCATGATTCTACAAAATGTTGTTGTTCAGACCAAACTTTGCCTCTCATCAGAGAAACGGCACTGCAGGAAGGCAGTGTGTCTGGCAGCTGAGGGAGGGAACACCAGTGCTTGCTTCAGGCTGTTTCCCATGGTGTTTCCTGGTGCCCCACAGAGCTCAAGGATGCTGAGTTAGCTGCTGCCTGGATGTGTTTCAGGAGCCATACACTGCCTGCTTTCCTCTGCAAAGGGCTCCCAGTGTAGGTCATGACAGCCATGTCTGTCTTTGCTGCTTTACTGTTGGTCTTGTTTTCCACTTGTGATGTTGCTGTCTTCAAAGCCATGTCAGTTTGCATCCCCTGCTGCTTCCGTATCCATGCACCTTGTCTGACACTCAGACTTTGTGTCATTGAAGGTCTGTCATTGTATTTGAGCTGGGGGTGTCCAGCCTGGGGAGAGGAGACTGCAGGGAGACCTTACTAAGCCCATACTTAAACGAAGCCTACGGGAAATCTGGAGAGAGGCTTTTTACAATGGCCTGTAGGGAGAGAACAAGGGGAATGGCTTTAACGTGACAGAGGGGAGAGTGAGATGAGATCTCAGGAGGAAGCTCTTCCCTGTGAGGGTGCTGAGGCACTGGCACAGGGTGCCCAGAGAAGCTGTGGCTGCCCCATCCCTGCAGTGTTCAAGGCCAGGTTGGACACAGGGGCTTGCAGCAAGCTTCTCCAGTGGAAGGTGTCCGTGCCCGTGGCAGGGGTTGGAGCTGGATGAGCTTTAAGGTCCCTCCCATCCCTGTACATAAATCTTTAGTGCCTCTACAACTGAAGTGCTCCAGGGAGGTCAGGTTTTGATAAAAGCTACTGGTGTGCTGACTGCACAGTGGGTTGGTGTGATCCTGAACAGGGATTAGAGCTCAGCTGAAGCAGTGACCCCTGGTGTCACAGGGAAGAGTGTGTGTTTCCTTCCTGGCACTGGTGGATTTCTTGGCAGAAAAAATCCCCGGTTTCTGGAGTCCCCATCTGTGCAGTTCCGAGCAGGGCAATACATCTACAGCTGAAAATTCCCTGCCTGTTTCCTTGGTACATGGTTGAGTTGCTTTGGAGATAAATCTGACTGTACAGACCTAACACCAAAAGGAATTGTTCACCTGCATGTGCAGTAGACACACAGATCTCTTGCTGTGTCATGTGCACTTGTCAGTTACTGAGGAAACTATCCATGGCCTGGGAAAGGAAGTGGCACAGGAGGGAATTTTTAGTTCATTGCTCTTCCTGGTGAAACCTGTTGGGCTTTAGCATCTCGTTCCATATTTTCCATGGTAATTGGAATGTATTTCTGTTATGAAAGGTCAAATTTCATTCCCTTCTCCACTGTGTTCTGGGAGAAACAGCAAGAAGGGTCTCTGTCAGTCCATTCTTCTCACAGAGTGGTGTGGTCACCTTTTGTCTCTGTGCCTCCAAACAGAGTAGTGCCGAATTCCAGTTCTAAATTGAGGGAAATGTTTGCTTGGTTTCCTCAGTTGTTAAGAGTTTGTTAAATGTGTTTATGTCCCATGATCTGTACGAGGAGGTTTCTGAAATTATGGTAGGGTGTAAAATTCGCCATAAAGTCGCTGTTGCTGTTGGTGACCATCCAAACAGGGTGAAACCCTCCTAGTCCTGTGCATGGTAAGGCTCTGGGTACAGGGCAATGCAGCTGCAATTGCTGGAGGGATCTCCTGAAGCTGCTGCCTCAGACAGTCCATGGGATCTGTCAGGAGGACTCTCTTGGTTTCCCTGCATAGATAAGGAGGAGGATGTGGTGCAGAGCAGGGCTTCCCTCTGCACCATGCGAGGGACAGGCCAAGGCAGGTCCCTTGTCCCGGGCTGGCTGCAGGGTGTGAATGTGGGTGTGCAGCCAGGGGTGCCCAGCGCTGTCCTTGCGAGCAGGGTCCGTGCATCCCAGGGGCTGAGTGCCGGGGCAGGGACTCTGCCACCTGCCAGGGTCAGCACTCAGCCTGCCCAGGAGCTCCCCACTGCACTGGGGGAGAAGCTGTGGAGGAAGGGAGAACCCCTGGCAGGGAAGGGAAAGTGTTGTTGTGCACTGGAGAGGGTGCTGTGTAGGTGAAGCTGCTCCGAGCTCCACATCACTCTGAGCACGTTTGCAGAGGGTCCTTCTGAGAGACACTGAGGCAGAGTTTACCTGATAGGTAAGGATGTGAGCTCTGATGTTTTTCCCTCTTGGTGGGCAGGTTGGGCAGTGGGAGCTGGGAATTTACTTCTCTGCTTTGGAGAAGGCAGCGAGAGTCTCGTCAGGACTTGTGTGAGCTGCTCCTGAGCCCCTGAACAGGCAGAGATGACCCTGGGCAGAGCCCTGCTGCCGGGAGGGGTGTGCAGGGCAGAGCTGAGCACACAGCCCAGGGGATGGGCTCTGGGAGTACTGAGAGGGAGCAGAGGTGGGCCCAGAGCAGCAGGTCCTGGCAGGGACAGCTCCAGGCAGCAGAGACATGGGCAGGGAGTGGGGAGAAAGTGCAGCCCAGGCCTGGGGAGGGTGCGTTCAGGCATCTCTCTTGGTGTCTGGCACTGGAGGTGGCTGCTGGCCATGCTGTGCTGGACAAGGAGCTGACTTTCTCTCTAGATAGTGCAGGGCCACTGAAAACCAGAGTGGTGGACTCTGCAGCAACCTTGAGTAGGCACTAACCCACAGACAGTTGAGGTCTTTTGTCCATCCCTTTGCCTTCAAAAACTTACTTGGGAAATTTATCCCTAAAAAAGTCATTGTTCAGATGTGGCACTGGGAAAGCAAACAAAGCAACCACCCTCAGAGACAAACATGACCAAGTCATGCTGAGCTCTCCTCTGCAGCCCCAAAGTGTTGAGTTGTGACTGTGTGAATTGAACTTCTGTATCTGACATCCCTCCTGCCCTAACCTGTCACTGTCTGTTTCTCCTCTGACAGTGCCCCATGCCCAGAGGCAGCAGATGTCCAACGGCAGCTCCATCACCCAGTGCCTCCTCCTGCCATTCGCAGACACACGGGAGCTGCAGCTCTGCCACTTCTGGCTCATCCTGGGCATCCCCGTGGCTGCGCTCCTGGGCAACAGCTTCATCAACACCAGCACAGCCTGCGACCAGCACCCCCACACCCCCAGGTACTTCTTCCTCCTCAACCTCTCCCTGCTGGACCTGGGCTGCATCTCCACCACGGTCCTCAAATCCATGGCCAATTCCCTCTGGGACTCCAGGCCCATCTCCTACACAGCTTGTGCTGCACAGATCTTTTGGTTTCGCTTTTTTCTCATAGCTGAGTTTTATCTTCTCACCATCATGTCCTATGACCGCTACGTGGCCATCTGCATGCCTCTGCACTACGGGAGCCTCCTGGGCAGCATAGCTTGTGTCTACATGGCAGCAGCTGCCTGGGGCACATGGTTTCTCCATGCTCTGCTGCACACAGCCAATACATTTTCACTACCACTCTGCCAAGGCAATGCTGTTCTACTGTGAAATCCCCCAGATCCTCAAGTTCTCCTGCTCACATTCTTATAGTAGGTAAGTTGGAATGATTGTTTTTTCTGCTTTTTTATTTTTGTGGTGTTTTGTTTTCATTGTTGGTTCCTATGTGCAGATCTTCAGGGCTGTGCTGAGCATCCCCTCTGAGCAGGGACACCACAAAGCCTTTTCCACGTACCTCCCTCACCTGGCTGTGATCTCCCTGTTTGTCATCACTGGCTCGTTTGCCTACCTGAAGTCCTCCTCCATCTCCTCCCCATCCCTGGATCTGGTGCTGTCAGTGCTGTACTCTGTGGTGCCTCCAGCAGTGAACCTCCTCATCTGCAGCCTGAGGAACCAGGAGCTCAAGGATGCTGTGAGGAAGCTGGTGGCTGGGTGTGTTTCAGCAGCCATACACTGCCTGCTGTCCTCTGCAAAGGACTCTCAGTGCAGGTCATGACAGCCCATGTCTGTTTTTGCTGCTTTACATTTGGTTTCCATTTTCCACTTGTGATGTTCCTATCTTCAAAGACATGTCAGTTTTCATCCCCTGCTATTTCAGGATCTGCCCACCTTGTCTGACCCACAGACTTTGTGTTAATGGGCGTCTCTCATTGTATTTAAGCGCAATAAACCATTCCGCAGCAACTTCTTCTCTGTGATATGTCCTCACATGGCTGGAATGAAGGGGAATGGGATCAGCTTTCGGGCTGCTCCAGCCCTGGGATGGCTGCTCAGTGCCTGGAGCAGGAAGAGGTCTTGGGAAGCCCTTGAAGTCCCCAAGGACAGGGCTGCTGTGCTGGTGTGGGTAGAGGAGATAGCATGGGGGGGCTGCAGACCTCTCAGGGTGTCCTGGGCAGGAGAGCAGGGGACTCCCCTGCAATGGCACAGGCTGGGGCTGCCTGGATGAGAGCACCCATGGGAAAGGTCTGGGTGGGCAGGAGCTGGACAGGAGGCAGTGTGTGCCCTGGCAGCAAGAGAGGACAGCAGCATCGCAGGCTGTATGAGCAGGAGCATGGGAGGAGAACAAGGGAAGGTATGCTCTGGAATGCTCCATCCAGGGTTCAGATCCCCAGTTCAGGAATGCTGTTGGCAAGCAGGAGTGGGTTTAGCAACAGGCCGTCAGGACAGGCAGGGACTGGAGCACGGTGCCTGTTGGGAGAGGCTGGGGGAGCAGGGCTTGTCCACCCTGGAGAAGGGAAGGCTGATGGGGACCTGAGTTCTTGGGAAGGGAACTCTGTCAGGAACTGGCTGCCTGTACCTGCAAGGAGGACATGGAGAATACAGGGCCAGGCTCCTCACCATGGTGCCTGATGGGAGGACAAAAAGTAATGGGGGAAAGTGACAGAGGAGAGGTTGAGCCAGGACAGAAGCAAACCTTGTTCCCATAGGCTCAGGCAAGTGCTGCATCAGGTCCCGCAGAGAGGCTGTGCAGTCTCTGGCCTCGAGGATTTCCAACTCAGACTGAATCAAGTCTTGAACCACTTGCTCTAATCCTATTCCTGATGGGTTGGACTTGAGACCTCCTGGGGTCCCTTCCAACCTCTGTTCACTTATGATCCTACAATGATGGGCTTATGAAGGGTCACAAAGATGCTCTGAGGTCTGAAGCATGTCTCTACACATCTTCTCCAGATGAAGACAAGCTGAGATAGCAGGGGGTGCTCAGCCTGAAGAAGAGAAGGCTCCAGGGAAACATCTTAGCAATCTGCCCATACCTAAGCAGGGCCTATAGGAAACCTGGAGAGGGGCTATTTGCAAAGCTGTGCAGTGACAGGAAGAAGTAGACTGACTTTAAGCTGAGAAAGGGGGATAAGATCAGACATTACTAAGGAATTCTTCTTTGTGAGGGTGTTGAGGTGCTGGCACAGGGTGCCCAGAGAAGCTGTGGCTGCCCCATCGCTGGCCATGTTCAAGGCCAGGTTGGAAGGTGCTTGGAGTAACTTGCTCCTTGGGCCACTCTAAAACACCCCCATAACACCCAGAAACACCCACTCACACAAAACAGCAAGTCTAGTGTCTGCAAGGAAAAAGATTCTTATCCCCATCGAGGGTGCCCAAGCACAGTCACTCTATCTCACAAGCGAGATTCCACCAGAGCTGAGAATAATTAGTCTGCTATTTTGATGGCTGCCAACAAATCGATCAGGAGTGCCTTTGCACCTGCATCAGGACCGCCAGAAAACACCCAATTTGGGGCAGTGTCTATAATCTACCAACTGTGGCCATGCAGTGTTGGTTTGTTCCTTCTCACACCCTTTCCCCTGACCAGAAGAGTTGAGGATGGCCCCTACCTGGGTCCCCATACCCTTGTGTAGGGAGTATTCTGGAGGGGAAATTTGTCTAGTTAAGCCCACCAGCACTTTTGGATCACTGACCTATGCTGCACTTGAGCATTCTGGGCATCTCCCCACTGCCCCAGTCCTGCCAGCCCATCTGTGCCAAGCACTTACAATCAGCTGAGGGAAGCAGAGCAATGAGGACCTATTTCATAAACTTCAAATGCTCAGTAATACTAAGGCCATAAAGGACAGAATCACAGAATATCTCCCTACTGAACACAAGTGCACGCATCCTCTCTTTCACACTGCTACCTCCTGAGCTCTTCAATGCTTATTTCTAGTCAAGGTGGTTTGAATCCTACTAACCCTTCAAGCTGTCATAATGTAATTAGAGAAACCCAAGCTGGATCAAACTATTTTTAATGAAGTCACCTGTTAGAAACATGCATGCCAGGAGGTATATTGCTCTTTTGTTACATTGATTCTCAATAACCTCTCTGCAGATGTTGGTTTGGGGCTGCAGCTGTGGAGCTGTTGGTGACTCACATCCAATGCAAGTGGGTGTATTCACTGGCAGCAGATGTCTGCATTCAAGACATGGTGCCACCTGAAGAAAAAGCCACATCACACCATGTCATTAAGGTTATCAAGAGGTTTTCAGGATTTTCCTGGTTAGAGTCTGCAGCAGCAAAGTCAGCAGAACCATAGCAGCTGATAGCTGCAGCTGCTGGTACTGATCCTTACAGACCAAGGGCTATTGAGAAAATATGAAGACAACTGCAAAGAGTGATTTTACTGACAGCTGGAACTAGGCCAGAATGGCACTAAGTTAATTTGCAGTAAAATTAAAAAGCCAGAGAGAAGGCTGTTACAGTCATCACTGTAAAAACTTGGTGCTCTTATATATACGCCCCCACCAGCCAATGCTCCAGATTTGAGACATGATGGATCTTCTACAGCAATGACACAAGCTGTAGTTATAAATTAACTGCACTAGTTAGCACTGCAACAAGGTGCATATGCAGGCCCTGAAGATGCAGTGGTGGCTGTTGTTGCAAGATGAAGAGGAACCTGAATTTGGTTATGTTTCCTGACACTGGTGAAGACAACACAACTCAGTTTTGCAGTTTTACCCTTACTAACATGTATGGCACTTGAAGGAATCTGTGGTTCATTTTGCCCACCATTTAGGAATTGCAGCCAGTGCTAAAGGCATTGAACAAAACTGCAGAATCCCAGAATCCCAGACTGGATTGGGTTGGAAGGGACCTTAAAGCTCATCCAGCTCCAACCCCTGCCACGAGCAGGGACACCTTCCACTAGAGCAGCTTGCTCAAAGCCCCTGTGTGCAACGTGGCCTTGAACACTGCCAGGGATGGGGCAGCCACAGCTTCTCTGGGCAAGAGTCTGCCACTGTCTCACTACCCTCAATGTGAGGAATATTTTCCTAATATGAAATGAAATTAAATAAAATTAATGAAATTAAATCCTCATTCCACTTGGAACCATTGTGTGTCCTTAAATATGATACTGGAGCTGAAAAAGCATCTGACATTTCAGGCAAATAACAGGCTCATCATTATTTGACTAATGGTCAGTGGAGGGATTAAAATGGAATAGCATAGAACTGCATAGCACAGCACCGCACAGCATAGAAGAGCACAGCATAGCATACTACAGTACAGCATCGTACAGCTATGGAGATCCTACTGCCCTGATAGTGCAGTATCTGGAGGTGAACTCACCCCCAGCCGGCAGTGTGGATCAGCAGAGCCCCAGGTTCTGGGCAAACCCTGGCTCATGCAGTCGGCTGTGTCCCATCTGCCTTGACAAACTGCCACCACAATCCGCAAGTGGCCCGTGCCCACTGCGCCTTGAGGCTGGGATGCAAAGGAGAGAATTACAAGGGTGTCCCAGCCACACTGGGGAACCCCAAATGTGGGTTTACACAGGGTTCTCACACCCTTCAAACGGTCACGTACCACACACTTGGACTAAGCACAAGCACCCTCACTATCAATTACTAGTCCTAGTCAAACTCTGTCAGGCATCCATGCTACTGCTGCTGCAGTCCTGCTCTTGTCTAGTGATGCAGATGTCCCTGGAGCCAGTCCTGCAAGAGATACTGATTAATGGTGTGCGGGACAGTGGGAGGGTTTCAAAGACATGCTGGACGGGATGGGATTCTGCCGTTATTTCTGCTGTGCTGCAACATCCCTTCTCCTTCACAGACAGCTCTAAGATACCCTAAAGAAAAGTCCTAGTTCCAGGGCTGGGATGAAGCTTCCAGTAAAAATCCACTACCTCATAGCATTACAGTGTACATATAAATATATATATGCACATACATAATGAAAAGGCCTATTAATACTTAATTAAGACTGGCTGATCTAGTTTTTAGGGTGAAGAAAAATGTCATAACACGCCTTATGGATCCCACCAACCAGGGTCCCAAAGGCAAGTGACAGGGTGACGAGAGGCAGCAAAGATGCCATCCCAGGGGGATCAGTCTGCTGGGAGGAGGGAGGTAAAAACAACCCAAAAGTGCCACAAGCCCCTTTCCCTTTTCTACCACTGGGGAAGATTGGGAAGCACGCACGTCAGCATCGCAAGACCAGCGGTGCTGGCCCCATCCCTTACCCTTGCACATGAAATTCACCTCCCCAAAAAACACAGCTGGGATGGGAAACCCTCGTGGGCAGGGGAAAGCATTGTTCAGGACAGGAGATCACCAGCAGGGCAGGAAAGCATTGCAAGGGGCAGCTGCTGTGCCTGACAAGCCAAAGCCCCACGAGGCTGCTGAAGCAGCCAGGACTGGTGGAACTGGGGCAAAGCCCAAGGGAGGGGGCAGTTGGCTCCCGCCCAACTGACACTGACCAACTGCCATGGCAGGTACTGCAGCAGCTCCCGCTCCTCCGCCTGCTCCTGCCCTCCAGGTAACCCCCAGGTGCCTCTGCCTGCCAAGCTCTCACCCCAGCACCTCTCTGCTTCTCCCAACAGAGGGGCTTCCTCTCCAGCTGCCCATGAGATCAGAGGTGCCGCCTCCTGTGGGCTGCCCTCTGTCCCAGGGCTGCCGGTCTCCACTGAGCCTGACCAGATTCAGCAGCTCCCCAAGGAGCCAGCAGCAGTGGCAGGGCTGGAGAACAATCAGAACAGCATCCCCAGCACCCATGATGTGAGTGCCTTGCTCAGTGCTCTCCCTGACCTGAGAACATCGTGGAGGGCGGCTGCCACAAGGAGCCAACAGCAGTGGCAGGGAAGGCAGACAATGAGGGTATCACCACCAACATCTAGTGACACGAGTGCCTTGCTCAGTGCACACTGAATGTGATCGCTTCCATGGTGGCTGAACACCCATCACTGTGCAGGATGCCTTGTGGCACCCGTCCCCACTGCCCTGGATTTGAGGATCTGAACCTGACTCCTTTGATCACCACGTTAATGAAGAATGGACTTGGATCAAACTGGACAAGTGCCGCAGTGATGGAATTGGAACTGGCTTCAGCATCTAACAGTCCTACACCACACACCATCCATCCTTCATGCCTGGAGAGACTGGTGTGAGAAGAGCAAGAAGAAGATGGCAGCAATGAGGACAGCACCTTCATCATCCTTACCTGGCCCACCAGCTCCTGTGTTGCCACTTTTGGGTGAGTTGTGCCTCGTCCCATGGCAGGACAAAACTGGTTCCCAGCCATGCCTACATCGGAATGGCCTCTTGAAGTGCTAGGGCCTGAACAACATGCCCACACCAGAGACAGCTTAGAGATGAATCCTGTACAATGGTGAATGCCCCTTGTGCTAGTTCCCATCATGTTAAGACAGAATGATAAAGTGCTGATGCTGATGTTCTGAAAGAGATAAACCTTACCTCTAGACTCAACAAACCGCTTACGCTACCTAGTTTAATACCAAAATGGATCCTGTAAGGCTGATGACTCTTGCAAGGATTATGTGCAACCGTCTGCAAGGATCTGGTGCAATTGTCTGCAAGGTATTTTAGGAAACCCACCAACCGCGCCCTGGGCTCTGGCCAAGCCCTGCTCTCGGTTGGTTGGGGGTGCACCACCAGATGTTTCTGCACAACGGAACATGCAAGTCACTCTGACTTGCTGATTTGGGTCTACAAAAGCTGGAGGCTCTTGCAGAGACTTTGGAGACCTCATCTATGGGTGGACGCACCGCGTAGAACTTCCCAATTGCTGGGAGAGCTTCTCCAAAGCCTCGCTGCAACAGGGCTCCCCAGTGACTGCGGATCTGGATGATGGCAACGTATTTAGGCAATAGGTGATGTATCTTTTCCTTACTCACTCTTCTCTTCCTCTTATAGCGATGATTAAGTGCATTACATTGCTTATTTTGTTTGTTGCTTAAACCTAGAGCTTAACAACTTAATTGTTTTATCCAATATATCATTACCTTAATATTAATAGTAAAACACAATCATTCTTTACATTGGTGTCTGTGTCCTTTCTATTGTCCCCATCCATTAGCAAAACAAGGGGTCCCTGGAGCTGCAGGGGAACACTACGGGAAACAGCTTGAAGCAAACAGATAGGAACAGCCTATCTGTTTTATAGACAGACTGAAACAGCCTCATGCTCGCAGGCCCTTGTCCTCATGGGGGACTTCAACCACCCTGATATCTGTTGGAGGGAAGGGACGGCCCGCTACAAGCAATCCAGGAGGTTCCTCGATTGTGTGGAAGACAACTTCCTTTTGTGAGTAATAGAGGAGCCGAGGAGCCGACAAGGAGAGGTGCCATGCTTGACCTCGTGCTCACCAACAGGGAGGGGCTGGCTGGAAAAAAAGCTAAATGTTTTATCCAATCTATCATTTTGTTTCTACATTATCTTAATAGTAAAATTCAATCATTCTTTACGTTGGTGTCTGTGTCCTTTCTATTGCCCCCATCCATAAGCAACAAAACAGGTTCCTGGGGCTCCAGGAGAACACCATGGGAAACAGCCTGAAGCAAGCACTGATGTTCCCTCCCGCAGCTGGGAGACACGCTGCCTTCCTGTGCTGTCATTTCAACTATTAGGAGCACAGTTAGAACTTGGGATCTCCTTTTCTTTCCCGTCATTACAGAGGACACTCCAGGAGTACAAGGGAGGGATCTTCTTTGCACCACTGCTGGTGGAAGTGATGCAGATGAGTCAATCCAAGCATCTCATCCTAGGTTTCTTTTTGAGCTGGTAGGAGACTCAGGAGAACATCAAGAGAAACAGCCTGAAGCAAGCACTGATGTTTCCTCCCTCAACTGGGAGACACACTACCTTCCTGCGGTGTCATTTCTCTGATGAGAGACAGAGATGAGGCTAAAAATCAACTTTTCTTAGAATCACAGAACCATTTCATATGAAAAGACCCTTGAGAGCATCGAGTCCAGCCATTGACTTGTCCCTAACAAGTTCTCACGCTGACCATGAGAGCATCCGTGTGGGATACCTTGTTTGGATGGTCACCAACAGCAACAGGGACTTTAACTTGAATTTTACATCCTACTATAATTGCAGAAACCTCCTCGTACAAATCATGGGACTTAAACACATTTAACAAACTCTTAAAAACTTAGGAAACCAAGCAAAAATTTCCCTCAATTTAGAACTGGAATTCAGCACTACCCTGGAGGCACCGAGACAAGAGGTGACCACATCACTCTGTGAGAAGGATGGACTGACGGAGACCCTTCTTGCTGCTTCTCCTAGAACATAGGGGAGGAGGGAATGGAATATAACTTTTATGAACTAAAAAACATTCTAATTACCACTGAAGATATAGAATGAGATGCTAGGAACTGCACAGATGGGGACTCCAAAATACCTGGGATTTTTTCTGCCAAGATATCCACCAGTGCCAGGAAGGAAACACACACTCTTCTCTGTGACACCAGGGGTCACTGCTTCAGCTGAGCTCTAATCCCTGTTCAGGATCACACCAACCCACTGTGCAGTCAGCACACCAGTAGCTTTTATCAAAACCTGACCTCCCTGGAGCACTTCAGTTGTAGAGGCACTAAAGATTTATGTACAGGGATGGGAGGGACCTTAAAGCTCATCCAGCTCCAACCCCTGCCACGGGCACGGACACCTTCCACTGGAGCAGCTTGCTGCAAGCCCCGGTGTCCAACCTGGCCTTGAACACTGCAGCCACAGCTCCTCTGGGCACCCTGTGCCAGCGCCTCAGCACCCTCACACAGAAGAGCTTCCTCCTGAGATCTCATCTCACTCTCCCCTCTGTCAGGTTAAAGCCATTCCCCTTGTACTGTCCCTACAGAACCTTGTAAAAAGCCTCTCTCCAGATTTCCCGTAGGCTCTGTTTAGGTATGGGCTTAGTAAGGTCTCCCTGCAGCCTCCTCTTCTCCAGGCTGGACACCCCCAGCTCAAATACAATGACAGACCTTCATTGACACAAAGTCTGTGTGTCAGACAAGGTGCATGGATACGGAAGCAGCAGGGAATGCAAACTGACATGGCTTTGAAGACAGCAACATCACAAGTGGAAAACAAGACCAACAGTAAAGCAGCAAAGACAGACGTGGCTGTCATGACCTACACTGGGAGCCCTCTGCAGAGGAAAGCAGGCAGTGTATGGCTGCTGAAACACATCCCGGCAGCAGCTAACTCAGAGCATCCTTGGGGTCTGTGGGGCACCAGGGAACACCAGGGGAAACAGTCTGAAGCAAGCACTGGTGTTCCCTCCCTCAGCTGCCAGACACACTGCCTTCCTGCAGTGCCGTTTCTCTGATGAGAGGCAAAGTTTGGTCTGAACAACAAGATTTTGTAGAATCATGGGATCATTTAGGTTGGAAAAGAGCCTTAAGAGCATTGAGTCCACCATTAACCAAACACTGGCAAGTCAACACATGAACCATGTCCCTTAGAACATGTCTTTGAAATACCTCCAGGGATGGTGACACAGCCACTTCTGTGGGCAGCCTCTTTCTTGTCCCATCATCAGACAGGAGAGCCAGGACAGAACAGGCTGGGATCTCCTTTAGCCCTGCTGAAGAAAGGGATTCAGCCTGGTCAGTTGAGGCATCTCATCCTGGGATTGTAGCCCTGGGGCTGGAAGGGGACTCAGCTCCCTCCCATGAACACCACAAACCCACAGGAGGCCTCACTTCCTCAGAGTGAGGTGAAAATGTACCATTATACAGATGATGCTTTAATGAGAGGAGATTGCCCCAAAGAACTGCAGCAACAGCAGGGTGGCAAGCACTCCATGGTGCAGAGGCTGAAGTTCCACCTGAGCAATGTCAGAAACCAAGCAGAAACCAGACAAACCGGGGGTACTTGGTGGATAGCAGAAGTGCAGTGATTCCTGCAGACACCTTCAAAAAGGCAGAACAAGGGCAGATACCTCAGTCTAGGAAGGAGTTGCAACAGCTTATGGGTCCTCCAGGATACTGGAGGAAATATAGACCTGGATTCTCTATCATTGCTCACCCACTTTACTTACTGTTATGAAAGGGAAAATATGGGAATAGAATCCGGAGCATGAGGAAGCAGGAAATATATAATACAGGTATTGTAGCCATACCAGCCACTGGGGCGTGTACACCCCCACCACCCTCTCATAATAGAATGGGGGTTTGCTGAGCATGGCTCTTTCAGTGACTTCTTCAAACTGCCCCTGATGGACCAAAAAGAGCTTTAATGTTCAAGTCACCTCTTTCAAAGACACTGAACTGAGATATTCAGAGTGGGAAAAGGAAGTCTTGTCTTTAGAACCAGCAGTAAAACAAACTGAGAACATCGATCAAGAACAAGCAGTACAAAGCATCCATTCAATCCATTCAATTGTCTTGACAGCATCCCAAAGGGAACTGCTCCTCAGGATGGAGCTGCCCAAACCCACTGGCAGAAAATGGCATGCCTACCTACCGGGGGTGGCAGAGGAAGTGAAGTTACCTGAAGGACAGACTGAAGTTTCCAAACTACTGCAGATGCCTGAAAATGCAGAGCCATCAGCGTTACAACAGCCTTTCAAACCCTCACCAGGTTTAGAAGCACCTCCCTTCACCCAGGGAACACCAACAGAAAATACCTGGTTCACCGGTGCCTCAGCAGAAAGGATCACAGAATCAGGGAATCAACCAGGCTGGAAAAGCCCTTTAAGCTCATCCAGTCCAACCCTTACCCCAGCACTGCCAAGGCCACCACTAACCCATGGCACTGAGGCCGCGTCTCCACGGTGTGTGAGCACTTGCAGGGATGGTGACTGCAGCACTGCCCTGGGCAGCCTGTTCCAATGCTGAGCACCCTTTGGGGAAGGAATTGTTCCCCAGCTCCATCTAAACCTGCCCTGGTGCAGCCTGAGGCCTTTTCCTCTTGTCCCATCCCTTGTTCCTTGGGAGCAAAGCGCAGCCCCCTCCTGGCTCCATCCTTCTCTCAGGCAGCTGTAGGGAGTGATCAGGTCCCCCCTGAGCCTTCTCTTCTCCATGTGAACCCCCCAGCTCCCTCAGCCCTTCCCCATCACACTGTGCTCTAGGCCCTGCACCAGCTCCATTGCCCTTCTCTGGCCCCGCTCCAGCACTTCAATGTCTCTCTAGTAGTGAGGGGCCCAGAACTGAACACAGGATTCCAGGTGCAGCCTCACCAGTGCCCAGTGCAGGGGCACAATCCCTGCCCCGGCCCTGCTGCCGCACTGGTGCTGAGCCAGGCCAGGATGCTGAGGGCTTCCTGGCTGCCTGGGCACAAGCTGCTCATGCTCAGCTCCATCAATCAGCACCCCCAGCTCCTTTCCCAGGAGCAGTTTCCAGCCGCTCTTCCCCAAGCCAGGAGCGTTGCTTGGCCTGTTGTGGCCCAAGCGCAGGAGCCAGCACTTTGCCTTCTTGAACCTTGTCCCATTGGCCACAGCCCATGGATCCAGCCTGTCCACATCCCTCCGCAGAGCTTCCTACCCCCCAATTGGGAGGGCCTGGGGATATGGTGGAGTGTGGTTCACTTTTGGGCTGCCCCAGGCCCCCCATTTGGGGTCGTGCCTGCTCTTGTGGTGCTTCAGAGAGATTTAAAGTACTCCAGGATTTTGGGGGGCACGACAATTGCTTTGGATGCCTCCAGAGGCCTTTGGGGAGCAGTGTGGTTTTGGGGGGCCCCTTTATTGAAGTTTCCTTTTTGGTGGATCCACCCCCTCTGACCCCCTGAATTCATTACTGAACCCATAGCAATGTTGGGGTCCCCCCAGTGGATTCGGGGCCCCAGAGCATCTTGGAAGACCCCCAGGGCAGGTGCTGGAGGGACCTCACTTTTCAGGACACCCCTTTTTTAGTGGTTCTGAGCCACTACGCTGAGCTGAGGTGGCTTTGGAGCTGCAGGGTTTGGTTTTGCGGAGACTTTTTGGGATCCCGGGAGGATTTTGGGGATTCAGGCTGGTCCCCAGAATGCCTCAGGGTGGCTCAGTTATTTTGGGGAAACCCCATCTCCCGAAAGTGGAGGGTCCATCAATCCCAGGACAGCCGCATCTCATTGGATGCCCTAGGCAGCCCCGTAGCAATAAATGGGAGGAATTTGGGGGTTCGGGTGGATTTGAGGGTTCTAGGAACATTTGGAGGTTCAGGGAGTTCCCCAAAACTCACTGTAGGAGGCACATTATATTGGGGGATCTCCCATGTGCTGAAAAAGGAGGGCACCTGTGTTGCAGGGCACCCTGAGTCACTCTGGGGAGAGCAACATTCCTCCAGGGTGGAGATGAATTGAGGGGAAAAGTTTTGGGGTTCAGAGGGGATTTGGAAGTTGGGGAGGATTCCCCAAAGCTCCCCGGTGTGGTGCAGGGATTTGGGGAACACCCAGAGTCCCAAAAATAGGCCTTACATTTGTCCCAGGGTACCCTGACTCTTCAGTGTCCCTTTTGCCCCATGGCAGTTAATGGGGGGAATTTGGGGTTCAGAAGGGAAGTAGAGGTTTGGGGGGATTTGGAGGTTCATAGGAATATCCCCAAGGTCTACAGGGGGCAGAGTCATCTGAGGGACCACCGGAGCCCTCAAACAGGGACTAGAGCCACCAGAGACCACCCCACAGGTCATTGGGGAGGGGGGAACTGGAGATTTGGGTGGACCCTGCCAGGTTTTGGGGCAGCAGGTTTAGTCATGCTCAAATCATACATGTGAGGATCCTGGCGAAGAGCTTATCCCTCAATTCAGGGGGGGATGAAACTAAGAGGGGCTCCAAGGAGCTGGGGTGACGCCCTTGCACTGCCCCAGGGTCTCACAGGGAGGTAGAAGTTCTCCTGCCCTGACACCTTCTCAGCACCTCTGGCACCAACAGCTCCTGCACACAGAAGGCTCCTGCTTCGCCCCCAGCACCTCTGCAGGCAGAGCTCAGCTCCAAGCACATGAACAAGCCCAGTGCCTCCTCCTCACCCATGCCCTGCTCCCACAGCTGGCATGGCACCAGCACATCTCCTGACACCTTCTCCTCCCTTTGCAGCACACACCCACAATATGTTTCAAGCCAACACTAAACCAGCATTACAAAGTCAAAGAACACGGACCTGGATGCACAGGGCAGCCAGGGCAGATGCAGCCTCCGGACGGAGGGGTCTCCTCTGCACTGGTTTCTGCAGGGCTCTCGCTCCTTAAATAGCCCATGCTCATCGTGGGGGCCCCGTCACAATGGGCGTCTCCACAGCGACCACCACGGCTTTGTGATGGTGGCAGCATCATGCCCATGATCACTGGGCACCCAGGGGTGCTCCGGGAGGTGCCACTGGGGGACCAGCCTCTGCCCAGGCAGCTTGGGGATGTCCCTCATGGGCTGTTCTTCCACAGTACCTTTGGTCCAGAGGTGGAGCATGCGAGGGGCCACAGCTCAACCCGGGCAATGGAAGAGAGTGTCACGGTCACCTACGAGAAGTGGAGAGTGACCGACATTTGCACAGCAGAGAATCTTAAAGCACCCCAAGATCGCCATCGCCACCCGCCTTGTTCCAAGCTCCTGTGTCCACAGGCGTCACCAGCACCCAGACACTGAGATGGGAACCACCAGAGGAGCTGTTCTTGCCTCCTCCACCAGCAGCTTGTTTTCCGTGGGGCAGCTGTTATCTCCTGGTGCCTCTGATGATGGGTTCTGTGGGGTTCTGTGGCTGCACACACCTCAGCACAGGGAGTTCCAGAATCAGCCACCCCTGAGGTCCCCATGGCCCCATGCTCATTGTGATGCATGAGCTCTGACTGGGTCCAGGGGGTGCTCTGGAGGTGCTGCAGGCATTCTCTGGGATTCTCTAGGGGCATCCCTGCAATGCTCTGTCGGTTCTCAGGATGCTCTGTGTGTGCTTTAGGGGTCACCACAGTCCAAATCCCACCCAAATCTGGCAAACTGGGGTTTTATTGGATATTTTTTACTTCAATCTTTCCATGAGCAGGGAGCATTTTCTCAATCCTGACCCTCATTCAATAGAAGTTCTCTCCATCTCATCAAATCTATATTAAATCAGTGGTAAATACAGACAGAGCTGCCTCTCTGCATGCCTTGAAACAGGATAGACCCAAGGCCAGACAGATACCTTTCAACCTGTGACAGTGTTCCACCACACTCACTGGGAAGAACTTCCTTCTAAGGCCACATCTTCTTCACTGCCCTCTGTCAACTTAAAGCCTCTCCCTCTTGTCTGATCACTGCATGCCCTTGTAAGGAATCCTGCTCCAGGTTTCTTGTAGGCAATATGCAGATTTTGGAAGGAAAACTCATTGTCTAAGTCATTATCTAAATTATCACTTACATCATCTTCAAATCATTGGGAATTCACAGTTGATTAAAATTCAACTATTTCTAAATCACCACTGGATTCCCATGTGATTTTAATTCAGTTCCTGATTAATTACCATTGGTCATTAATAAAGCCCTTTCAGTTATCTCCACAAGGATGACTTCTCGGAACCATTCCCCTGTGAAGCACAATGAGGCACAGCTCCAAGTCCACTTCCCTTCAGGTGTGCAGCAGCAGATCCAGCAGCACCCCCGTTCCCCACTGAGAGCCATGGCAGATGGAGGAAACCCAGCTCATCCCGGCTGGGTCCAAAGAGAGCTGCAGAGAAGGCTCCCGAGAGCAGGAGAGCTCCTGGCACAGGCACTATCCCAGCTCCAGCTCCAGCCTGCACTGGATGCCCTGCACCTCCTGCCCTTGGTGATGGCGTCACAGCAGGACCCTTTGTGACCCGGTCTGTGACACTCCTCAATATGGTCACATCCCTTGCGCTACCCTTCCCTCCCCCTGCCCACATCCCTCTATCCCACAGGGGGGCAGAGAGACCCCTCAGCTGCTTCGGGGGAAACTGGGGGGAGTCACCCAGGAGGCCCAGATCCCTGCTCGGGGCAGACTGGGAGTCGGTCAGCGGGTGTTGAGCAGTTGTATTTTCTCTCCTTGTTATTCCCCTTATTATTATTATTATTGGTGGTAGAAGCAGTGGTTTGTGTTATAACTTAGTTACTGGACTGTTCTTATCTCAACCCTTTGGAGTTACATTCTTTTGATACTCCACCCCATCCCTCCAGGAGTGAGGTAGGAAAGGGGGGGCATGAGCGTTCGGCTGCGTGGTTCTGAGTTACTGTCTGGGCTTAAGCCATGACACCCGTGAGAGCTGCCTGTCGTTGAGGGGCTTGATTTTGGTTCTTCCTACAGAGAGGAGGAGCATCGTCACGGCCAATATTCCTTACAAGACTCCATGTGGACCGCCCAAGAAGAAGCAGCTTTTTAGGAATGGGTTGAATGCAGGGAGCTCAAGGCATCCCACAGCCTTTGGATGCAAGTCCCAAAGGTGAGGATGGTCGTTGCCTCCTCCCCAGGGATAACCATGGAAAGGAACGTGAACTCCAGCAGACCCAACATGTCCCGGTCCAGCTGAAAGTCAGGTCTTTGGAAAACATAGGCCTCTTCTTCACCATGGAATTGCTCTTGGACCATAGCAAAGGTCCCGAGTCTTGTGAGCAAGACAACCTGCCAAGCAAGGGACACGAAGGCTGCTAAGAGAGTGCTTTAGAGATAAGAAAAGGGAGCTTTGGGAAAAGGATCCTGTTCTCCATCGGTTTTCTACCCCTTGGCTAGAAGGGAATGTCCCAGGCATTCCCTGCACATTTCCTGGACTTTTCCTTGCCCCACTGAGTGCCAAGCTGTGACTTCAGCCATGGCAATGGGAGGTGCATTGTGACAGCAACAGGGGGACACACAGGTGGTTCCTCAGGACAAGCAAGAACCATCTAAGGAACCATAATGCCCCCGGCATCAACCGCTTGGCATGGGATAAGAGAAGCATGGAATGGGCTGGAAAGGACCTGCATATCATCCAGTTCCAGCCTCCTACCATGGGCAGGGATGCCTCGCACTGAACCATGTCACCCAAGGCTTCATCCAACCCAGCCATGGACTCTTGGCTTGGTTGAGCTCCATGAGGTTGGCCTTGGCCACCTCTCCAGCATGTTCAAGTCCCTCTGGATCCCATCCCTTTGCTCCAGCACATCCCCCCAAGCACATAACTTCGAATCCAGCATAGGAAGGGACAGAGTGGGGAAAGCTTGCACCAAACGCAGCAGGGCTTGAGCTCAGAAGCAACCCAATGGCTCCTTCATTCTGCCCTTTCCTGTCACTGACTGCTGCCCTGAGCAAAGCACTGAAGTGGGGTGACACAAAGGAGGTCCCAAGGGGCCCCATTTTGACCCGTTGCCAGGGTGACCCACCTGGCTTCTAAACTGAAGCTGTGTGAGAAGCTGCTGCAGGGCCATCAGCTGGGGCTGTCACCCAAAGCAGCATCCCTGCACCCCAACATGCTGCGTGTGGGGATCCTTCTACCTGGGGCTCAGTAAAGATGGGGTTTGGGGTCATTTTGGGGTACCAGCAGTGTTGGGAGCAATGGAGATACCTGGGGCTGGGTGGGTTTGGGGTGCAAGATGGATTTTGGGGTGGTCCCATGGGGATTGGAAGGGATGGAGATGCCTGGGGTTGGTTGGGTTTTGGGGTACCATACACTTTTGGGGTGGCTTAGGGGAACCAGCATGGATGGAGATGGCTGGGGCAGGGTGGACTTCTGGGTACCTGATGGGTTATGGGATGCTTGAAAGTTACCAGGGCTACTGGGAGGGAACAGGAATGTTAGGAGGGATGGAGATGCCTGGTATTGAGGTGAACCAGGACCCCCCTGTGAAGACACGGAAGCTGTGGGGTGGAGGGGTTGCAGAGCTGTAAGCTGGGCATCAGGTAAGCTTCAGATAAATGTGAAGTAATACACCTAGAAAAGCTTTGTCTAAGCCACTTCCATGATGCTGATCTCAAACTGTCTTAAAACTCAGGAAGGACCTCTTAGTCAGTACTTTTATCTCTCTGGAATAACTTAATGGCTGCAGTAGCAGCAGGTTAGGAAAGTCAATGCTGGCATCACTGGGATCCGCATGGAGAACAAGACTGGGTGCTACTTTGCTGATGTATTAAACTTCAGTAGGCTGACGTGAGATGTGCTTGCAGCACTGTGTCAGGGAGGAAGGTGGTGAAGTTAGAAGACAACTAAAACGATCACAGGAGGGAATAAGTTGCCTCATGAGAAGACAGATGAGGCTGGGGCACTTTGGGCTAGAGAGGAGAAAAATGAAGGGGCATGAAATCTAGTTTTATATAGCCAAGAAGGCGGTGGAATCCCGCAAGACAAGAACAAAGGAGAACTTGGTGAAACTGCTAGGAAATTGATTTAAAATGGGTGGAAGAATACATGGTTTAGTGGGAGGTGTCACTGTCCATGGCAGGGGGGTTGGAACTGGATGACCTTAAGGTCCTTTCCAACCCTAACTCTTCCATGCTTCTATGAATATTGTTGATACGCTATGATTGGTAGAAAACTCCAGGAGCAAACTCACCAATCAAGGTTTCAAGCTGACAAGCAGGTATCCTTTCTTGCCTGGAGACACAGGGATAGCTCCTCCTAACATGCATCCCCGTATTGCCACACAGGCCATCCTTACATAGTCCCGTGGGCATACGTACATATTCATGAGGCTACACATGAGCTCCATCATTGTCCAGAAGGTTTCCCTCATACATACAGAATGTGGTGGGTTTCCTTGAGAGTCGTTTACTACTTCCAGCAAGGTTCATCACTGCTGGCAGTCTTTGAAGCACCACCTTTATTAACATTACAGACATAGCAATCATCCTGTCCTCCTACTTATCAGGCAGTTTAACTGCTCCCACCCTGGACACCTGCTAGTCTGGGATATTCCCCAGTAGATGTCTACACCAGCCTAATGGGTTCATTAACACCACAGACATAGCAATCATCCTGTCTTCCTACTTATCAGTTAGCTTAACTGCTCCCATCCTGGACACCTGCTAGTCCAGATGCTTCCCAGTAGATGTTTACACCAGCTCAATGGGTTCATTAACATAGCAATCATCCTGCCCCTCCACCCATCAGCCAGTTTAACTGTGCCCATCCTGGACATCTGCAGGGCCCAGGCACGCCCTATCCCAGGTCCTGTTTTTCTATTTCATTTTTCCCACATTTTCTGTACTAAGGTCCTAAGGACCCAAAACTCCGTCAACTGCCTTCAAGCACAAGTTCTTCTCCATTACAAAGCCACCAAACCCAGCCTTACCCAGAACTGATTCCATTGGGTGCCTCCTTGTCTCAGCTATCAAGAGGAGTGCACGGAGGGCTGCTTATTCTGAGCCAAAACCCTTCAGGTTCGATGAAAGAATCCACTGCCTTGAAAATGAAAGAGATTGGGAAAAACCAAACCCTGCTGCTGTTGTTTTCAAAGGCAAGAGGAAAGAGATGAGCACCAGACAAAGATCAGGCAGCCCATGCTTTGGGGAAGGTCAGCAGGAAAACACGGCCTGACTGGATTGCAGGAGCAGAACACGGCCTTACAGAAAAGAAGGAAACGCGGGCACTGTTTCAAACCCTTTTTGCTCCTGAATGCTCTCTTCCTGTTCACAGCGTGCTCCAGCTCAGACAAGCTGTGTAAACCCTGTGTTCAGCTGAGCGCAGAGCCAAAGCACCACTGCTGCTGCTGCAGAAGCAGCGAGAGCGGATGGCACTGCCCTTGTGCACTGCCTGTCCGCAGGGGGCAGCAGAGGAAGCTCAGCGCTGCCCTGCCATGGCTCTGCCAGCACCGCAGAGCAGGGCTCAGGACAAGAAGGAGGAAAAGGCTTTTTACTGTTCCTGCTTGCGCTGATCAGGCTGAAATGGAACCAACCGGGAAAGTTTGCTCCCCCCACCCCATCCGTGCCTCTGGGGTGTCAGGGTTCTCTGACCCCCAACCTGGGGAGCAGGTGTGGGTCTGGGGAATCACTTGGGGGGGCAGTTGTGGGTCTGGAGGGTCACTTGGGGGGGCAGTCATGGGTGTGGGGGGTCACTTGGGGGTTACTCTTGGGGGAGATGTGGGTCTGGGAAGTCACTTGGGTGTCACTTGGGGGGAAGTTGTGGGTCTGGGAGGTCACTTGGGCATTTGTGAGTTTGGGGGTCAATTTAAGTTCACTTGGGGGGCACTTGTGGGACTTGGGGGGTCACTTGGGGAGCAGCTATGGGCCTGGGAGTCACTGGGGGCTCACCTGGGGGCAGTTCTGTGTCTGGGGTGTCACTTGGGGGGCAGTTGTTAGTCTGGGGTTTACTTTGGTGTCACTTGGAGGGCACTTCTGGATCTGGGGGCTTACTTGTGGTGGCAGTTGTGGGTCTGGGTGTCACTTGTGGGCGGCTGTGGGTCTTAGGGGACACTTGGGAGGCAGTTGTGGGTCTGGAGAGTCACTTGGGTAACTTGGGGGGCAGTTTTGGCTCTAGAGGGGTCACACTGGGGGGCAGTTGTGGGTTTTGGTTGTCAAGGGGGGTTCACATGGGGGGCAGTTGTGGGTCTGGGGTGTCACATGGAAGGCAGTTATTGGCCTGGGGGATCACTTCATGGACACTTGGAGTGCAGTTCTGGGTCTAGGGAGTAAATTTGGGGTCACGGGGGGCAGTTTTGGGTCTGCGGAGTGTCATAGTTTAGCCCACACCGTAACTCAGAACCACGCATCTGCTCACTCTCTCCTTCCTCTTCCCACACACCCCCCGCACCGCAGTTCCCAGAGGGAACAGGAGGAGAATGGAGAGGATGTAACTGCCATGGGCTGAGATAAGAGCAGTCCATAACCAAGGTATAGCACAAACCACTGCTGCTACCACCAATAACAATAATGATCAGGGCAATAACAAGGGGAGAGAATACAATTGCTCACCATGCACCGAACGACTCCCAGCCTGCCCCGAGCAGTGTGCTAGCCCTTCGGGGTAACTGCTCCCAGCTTCCCCCAGGGGTGGCTGTGGGGTCACTCTGCCCCCATGCAGGATGGAGGTATGTGGGCAGGGGAGGGAAGGGCAGCGCTTGGGATGTGACCACGCCGGGGACTGTCACAGACCGGGTCACAAAGGGCCCCACTGTGACCCCATCACCAAGGGCAGGAGGCGTAGGGCGTCCAGTGCAGGCTGGAGCTGGAGCTGGGATAGTCCCTGTGCCAGGAGCTCTCCTGCTCTCGAGAACCTTCTCTGCAGCTCTCTTTGCACCCAGCCGGGATGTGCTGGGCTTTCTTCATCTGCCATGGCCCTCAGTGGGGAATGGGGGCACTGCTGAATCTGCTGCTGCACACCTGAAGGGAAATGGACTTGGAGCTGTGCCTCATTGTGCTTCACAGGGGATGGTTCAGAGAAGTCATCCTTGTGGGGATAACTGAAAGGGCCTTATTAATGACCAGTGGTAATTAATCAGGAACTGAATTAAAATCACATGGGAATCCAGTGGTGATTTAGAAATAGTTGAATTGTAATCAACTGTGAATTCCCAATGATTTGAAGATGATGTAAGTGATAATTTAGATAATGACTTAGACAATGAGTTTTCCTTCCAAAATCTGCATTTTGCCTACAAGAAAGCTGGAGCAGGATTCCTTACAAGGGCATGTAGTGATCAGACAAGTGGGAGAGGCTTTAAGTTGACAGAGGGGGGTGAAGAAGATGAGACCTCAGAAGGAAGCTCTTCCCAGTGAGTGTGGTGGAACACTGTCACAGGTTGAAAGGTATCTGTCTGGCAGTAGGTCTATCCTGCCTCAAGGCATGCAGAGAGGCAGCTCTGTCTTTATTTACCACGGATTTAATATAGATTTGAGGAGATGGAGAGTACTTCTATTGAATGAGGGTCAGGATTTAGAAAATGCTCCCTGCCTGTAGAAAGATTGAAGTAAAAAATATCCAACAAACCCCCAGTTTGCCAGATTTGGGTGGGATTTGGACTGTGGTGAGCCCTGAAGCACATACAGAGCATCCTGAGAAGCCACAGAGCGCTGCAGGGAAGCCCCTAGAGAATCCCAGAGAATGCCTGCAGCACCTCCAGAGCACCCCCTGGACCCAGTCAGAGCTCATGCATCACAATGAGCATGGGGCCATGGGGACCTCAGGGGTGGCTGATTCTGGAACTCCCTGTGTTGAGGTGTGTGAGGCCACAGAACTCCACAGAACCCACCATCAGAGACAGTGGGAGATAACATCTGCCCCACAGAACACAAGCTGCTGGTGGAGGAGGCAAGAACAGCTCCTCTGGTGGTTCCCATCTCAGTGTCTGGGCGCTGGCGATGCCTGTGGACACAGGAGCTTGGAAAGAGGAGAATGGCAATGATGATCTTGGGGTGCTTTAGGAGATTCCAAGAACATGCCAAGTGACTTCCCCAGAGTGGCTGCTTTGGAGTCGGTGTGCGAGTTGTGCTGGCTGAGCCGGCAGCCGAGAGCTCCGGCTTCCTTGAATCCTGGGGTTTTCCCCTCATCTCTTGTGGGGAGAACAAGGGCCTGAGGGGATGGGAGAAGGGGGAGAGGCTTTAACCTAACAGAGAGGGGAGACTGAGAAGAGATCTTAGAAGTTGTTCCCTCTGAGGGTGGTGGGACACTGGCACAGAGGGCCCAGAGAAGCTGTGCCTGCCTCAGAGCTGGCAGCGTTCAGGGCCAGCTTGGATGGGCTTGGAGCAAGCTGCTCTAGTGGAAGATGTCCCTGCCAATGGCAGGCATTGGAACTGGATGAGCTTTAAGGTCCCTTCCACCCCAACCCTGTCTGGGATTCCAAGATTCTCTGCTGTGCAAATGTCGGTCACTCTCCACTTCTCGTAGTGGGCCGTGACTCCCTGATCCATTGCCCAGGTGGAGCTGTGACCCCTCGCATGCTCCACCTCTGGACCAAAGGTACTGTGGAAGAACAGCCCATGAGGGACCTCCCTGAGCCGCCTGGGCAGAGGCTGGTCCCCCAGTGGCACCTCCCAGAGCACCCCTGGGTGCTCAGTGGCCATGGGCACGATGCTGCCGCCATCACAAAGCCGTGGTGGTCGCTGTGGAGATGCCCATTGTGATGGTGCCCCAACGGTGACCATGGGCTTTTTAAGGATTGAGAGCCCTGCAGGAACCATTGCAGAGGAGACCCCTCCATCGGGAGGCTGCATCTGCCCTGGCTGCCCTGCACATCCAGGTACGTGTTCTTTGACTTTGCAATGCTGGTTTAGTGTTGGCTTGAAAGACATTGTGGGTGCGTGCTGCAAAGGGAGGAGAAGGTGTCAGGAGATGTGCTGGTGCCATCCGAGCTGTGGGAGCAGGGCATGGGTGAGGAGGAGGCACTGGGCTTGTTGATGCGCTTGGAGCTGAGCTCTGCCTGCAGAGGTGCTGGGGGCGAAGCAGGAGCCTTCTGTGTGCAGGAGCTGCTGGAGTCAGAGGTGCTGAGAAGGTATCAGGGCAGGAGAACTTCTAGCTCCCTGTCAGAGCCTGCTAGTGTGCAAGGGGGTCATCCCAGCTCCCAGGAACTCCCCTTAGTTTCATCCCCCTCTGGGTTGAGGGATGACCTCATCGCCAGCATCCTCACAGGTATGATTTAGCGGTGACCAAACCTGCAGCCCCAAAACCTGGCAGAGTCCATCCAAATCTCCAGTTCCCTCCTCCCCAGTGATCTGTGGGGTGGTCTCTGTTGGCTGTAGCCCCTGTTTGAGGCCTCCGGTGGTCCCTCAAATGACTCTGCCCCCTGTAGACCTTGGGGACATTCCCATGAACCTCCAAATCCCCCCAAACCTCCACTTCCCTTCTGAACCCCAAATCCCCCCTCCCCCCCCCCCATTTACTGCCATGGTCCAACAGCAGCACTGAAGAGTCAGGGTACCCTGAGAAAAATGTAACCCCTAGTTTTGGGACATTGGGGGTTCCCCAAATCCCTGCACCACCCCTTGGAACTTTGGGGATCCCCCCATTGCCTAAATCCCCTCTGAACCCCAAAACTCTTCCTCTCAACACATCTCCACCCTGGGGGAACGTTGCTCACCCCAGAGTGACTCAGGGTGCCCTGGGACCCAGATACCCCCCATTTTTGGCACATGGGAGATCCTCCAATATAATGTGCCTCCTACAGTGAGTTTTGGGGATCTTCCCTCGAATCTCCAAATATTTCTTGAACCCCCAAATCCCTCCAACCCCCAAATTCCTCCCTGTTATGGCAATGTGGCTATCTAGGTCATCCAATGAGATTCAGCTGCCCTGAGATTGATGAACCCCCCATTTCCAGGTGATGGGGATTCCCCAAGTAACTGATCTACTCTGAGGCATTTTGGAGAGCAGCCAAAAACTCCAAAATCCTCCCAGGATCCTCTAAGATCCCCCCAAACACAAACCCTGCATCTCCAAAGCAGAACCAGCTCAGCGTAGTGGCACAGACCCGCTAAAAATAGGGTGCCCTGAAAAGTAGAGTCACCCCAGCACCCACCCTGGGGGTCCCCCAAGATGCTCAGGGACTCCAAATCCACTGGGGAGAACCCAGCATTGCTTGGAGATCAGTAGTGAATTCAGGGGTCCAGAGGGGGTGGATTCACCAAAAGGGGCACCCCAATAAAGGGGCGCTCCAAAACCATGCTGCCCCACAAAAGGGACCTCAGGGCACACAAAGCAATCGTGGTGCCACCCAAAATCCTGAGGTACCCCAAATCTCCCTGAAGCACCACAAGAGCAGTCAGGACCCCTTAAAGAAGTGCCTGTGGCAGACCCAGTGACCCGCACCTCTCATCATCCTGGGCCCTCCCAGATGAATCTGGGGACCCAAAATCCCGGAGGGGACCCACCAAACACCCCCACCCCAATGGGGATGCACCCGAAACGCAGATCTCTACCCAGAGCCACAAGCTCCGAATTGTTCCGTTTTGTCCCCAAAACACACTCTATGGGGGACTACAACTCCCCCCATCCCAGTATCAGGGAGCTGGGGGACAAAACTAGAGTGGCGGGTGTGCCTAATTTGGGCTTTCCCAACCAAAAGGACTCCAGAAAAGAGGTCTGGTGGAAGATAAGGGGAATGGGAGGACTGGAATATTGAAACCCCTGCAGTATCTGGGGACATAGTGACCTGTATTGGTCTGTACTGGTGCAAACTGGTCTGTATTGCTCCATACTGGGATGTGTACATTTGCAGATGACACCAAGTCGAGTGGAAGCATTGGTCTGCTGGCGGGTAAGAAGCTCTGCAGAGGGATGTGGACAGGCTGGATCCGTGGGCTGTGGCGAATGAGATGAGGTTGAAGAAGGCAAAGTGCTGGGTCCTGCACTTGGGCCACAACAAGCCCAGCAACACTCCAGGCTTGGGGAAGAGCGGCTGGAAGCTGCTCCTGGGAAAGGAGCTGAGGGTGCTGATTGATGGAGCTGAGCATGAGTCTCTTCAGGACTTGTGTGAGCTGCTCCTGAGCCCCTGCACAGGCAGAGATGGCCCTGGGCAGAGCCTGGCTGCCAGGAGGGCTGTGCAGGGCAGAGCTGAGCACACAGCCCAGGGGATGGGCTCTGGGAGCACTGAGAGGGAGCAGAGGTGGGCCCAGAGCAGCAGCAGCTCCTGGCAGGGACAGCTCCAGGCAGCAGAGACGTGGGCAGGGAGTGGGAGGAAAGTGCAGCCCAGGCCTGGGGAGGGTGCGTTCAGGCAGCTCTCTTGGTGTCTGGCACTGGAGGTGGCTGCTGGCCATGCTGTGCTGGGCACAGTCCTTTGCTTCTCTCCATGGGAGCTCCGTGATCTGCCCTTTGAAACCGTGCTGCCCTGCTCTCAGTACAGGACCAATGTTTGTTCTTAGGACCAATTTGAGTGTGAAGGCATCTTACAGGCAGTGCAAGTTTAAGGGGAGGGGCAAATGGGAAAGGACTGACGGACACTGCATCTCTCCTGCCTCTGCTCTAAGCTACAAAGAGCTGAGAACTTCTCTCTCTTTCAACAATCTTCAGGTTTTCAGTCATGCAGGGAAGGAATTTTCCCCGAGAAAAAAGCCTCAGCATTGTTATGACAGTAAAGAAATAACACAGTCAAAATGATTCTGAGGCCATGAAGAGCCTCTCTTGTGCAGCCCAGACTCAGTCGAGTCATGAGAGCAAGTACTGAACTTTACAATCAAGTTGGATTTCATTTGACATCCCTTGTGAACATCAGAGCTGGCAATCCACTGCATTATACAAACATAGAATCATAGAATAGTTAGGATTGGAAAGGACCTTAAGATCATCACATTCCAACCCCCCTGCCATGTGCAGGGGCACCTCCCACTAAACCATGTCACCCAAGGCTCTGTCCAACCTGGCCTTGAGCACCACCAGCGATGGAGCATTCACAACTTCCCTGGGCAGCCTACTCCAGTGCCTCACCACCCTTACAGTAAAGAATTTCTTCCTCATATCCAATCTAAACTTTCCCTGTTTAAGTTTGAACCCGTTATTCCTTGTCCTATCACTACAGTCCCTCATGAAGTGTCCCTCCCCAGCATCCTTAGAGGCCCCCTTCAGATACTGGAAGGCTGCTCTGAGGTCTCCACGCAGCCTTCTCTTCTCCAGGCTGAACAGCCCCAACTTTTTCAGCCTATCTCCATACGGGAGGTGCTCCAGTCCCCTGATCATCCTCGTGGCCTACTCTGGACTTGTTCCAACAGTTCCTTGTCCTTTTTATGTTGAGGACACCAGAACTGCACACAATACTCCAAGTGAGGTCTCACAAGAGCAGAGTAGAGGGGCAGGATCACCTCCCTGGACCTGCTGGTCACACTCCTTTTGATGCAGCCCAGGATAGGGTTGGCTTTCTGGGCTGCAAGTATGGTCCACCTATCAAATTGATGTCTCTCCAACTTAGAGACTAGGATGTTGTGCAGGACAGTGTCGAACGCTTTGTGCAAGTCCAGGTAGATGACATCAACTGCTCTACCCCGTCCATCAGTTCCATAGCTACATCATAGAAGGCCACTGCAGCCAGCTCATGTTCATTTTCTCATCAATCAACACCCCCAAGTCCTTCTCTGCAGGGCTGCTCTGAATCTCTTCTCTGCCCAACCTGGAGCTGTGCGTGGGATTGCTCCGACTCAGGTGGAGGATCTTGCATTTGGCATGGTTAAACTTCATCAGGTTGGCATCAGCCCACCTCACAAGCGTGCCAAGGTCCCTCTGGATGGCATTCCTTCCCTCCAACGTATCAACCGAACCACACAGCTTGGTGTCATCAGCAAACTTGCTGATGGTGCACTCAATCCCACTGTCCATGTCACCAACAAAGATGTTGAACAAGACCGGTCCCAGCACCAAACCCTGAGGGACGCCATTCGTTACTGGTCTCCAGCTGGACATTGAGCCATTGAGCACAACCCTTTCGTGCGGCCATCCAGCCAGTTCTTTATCCACCAAGTGGTCCACCTATCAAATTGATGTCTCTCCAACTTAGAAACTAGGATGTCATGTGAGACAGTGTCAAACGCTTTGCACAAGTCCAGGTAGATGACATCAGCTGCTCTACCCCTGTCCATCAATTCCACAGCCCCATCATAGAAGGTCACCAGATCAGTCAGGCAGGATTTCCCCTTAGTGAAGCCCTGCTGGCTGTCACCAACCACCTTGTTTTTCATGTGCCTCAGCATGCCTTCCAGGAGAATCCACTCCAAGATTTTTCCAGGCACAGAGGTGAGGCTGACTGGTCTGTAGTTCCCCGGCTCATCCATTTTCTCCCTCTTGAAAATGGGGGTTATATTTCCCTTTTTCCAGTCATTGGGAACTTCACCTGACTGCCATGATTTTCCAAATACAATGGACAGTGGCTTAGCAACTTCATTTGCCAGATCCTTCAGGACCCGCGGATGGATTTCATCAGGTCCCATGGACTTGTGTACGTTCAGGTTCCTAAGATGGTCTCAAACCAGATCCTTTCCTACAGTGGGCCCAGGATCTTCATTCTCACAGTCCCTGCATCTGCGTTCCAAGACTTGGGTGGTGTGGTCAGAGCATTTGCCAGTGAAGACTGAGGCAGAGAAGTCATTAAGAAGCTCAGCCTTCTCCAAATCCAGGGTAGCCAGTTCTCCCAATAGCTTCTGGAGAGGGCCCACGTTGTCCCTAGTCGGTCTTTTATTTGCAATGTACCCATAGAATACCTTCCTATTATCTTTGGCATCCCTAGCCAAGTTTAATTCTAAGTGGGCCTTAGCTTTCCTGACCTGGTCCCTAGCTTCCCAGACAACATCCCTGTATTCTTCCCAGGCCGCCTGTCCTTGCTTCCACCTCTTATAAGCCTCTTTTTTTCCTTTGGATTTTCCTCAGCAACTCCTTATCCATCATCCATAGAAGTCTCCTGGCCCTCCTGCAGCACTTCCTTCTAGTAGGGATGTATCACTTCTGAGCTTGCAGCAGGAGATCCTTGAATCAAAGCAAAGCTGACTCCATGGTAGAGGTCCTGCTCCTCACAGCACTCTCAGCCAGCACAAACCAGAGATAGGAAATACATTTCCGTTGGGGGGATTTCTATGAGAAATGCAGTGAATTTGCTCAGAAGTTTGCCATAATTTCTCCCTCCACTTTTCCATGGAAAAGGTTCCATGGCCTGAGGCACAATATGCCAAACAGCAGCTCAATCACCCAGTTCCTCCTCCAACCATTTGACACGCGGAAGCTGCAGCTCTGGCACTTCTGGCTCATCCTGAGCATCTCCCTGGCTGCGCTCACTGGCAACGGCCTCATCATCACCAGCACAGCCTGCGACCAGCACCTCCACACCCCCCAGGTACTTCTTCCTCCTCAACCTCTCCCTGCTGGACCTGGGCTGCATCTCCACCACTGTCTCAAATCCATGGCCAATTCCCTCAGGGACACCAGGGCCTTCTCCTACACAGGTTGGGTTGCACAGCTCTTTGCCTTTCTCTTTTTCATTTCAGCAGAGTATTCCCTCCTCACCATTATGTCTTATGACCGCTACGTGGCGGTACCGGTGGGCCAGGCGAGGATGATGAAGGTGCTGTCCTCATTGCTGCCATCCTCTTCTCGCTCTTCTCAAACCAGTCTCTCCAGGCATGAAGGATGGATGGTGTGTGGTGTAGGATTGTTAGATGCTGAAGCCAGTTCCGATTCCATCACTGCGGCACTTGTCCAGTTTGATCCAAGTCCATTCTTCATTAACGTGGTGATCAAAGGAGTCAGGTTCAGATCTTCAAATCCAGGGCAGTGGGGACGGGTGCCACAAGGCATCCTGCGCAGTGATGGGTGTTCAGCCACCATGGAAGCGATCACATTCAGTGTGCACTGAGCAAGGCACTCATGTCACTAGATGTTGGTGGTGATGTCCTCATTGTCTGCCTTCCCTGCCACTGCTGTTGGCTCCTTGTGGCAGCTGCCCTCCATGATGTTCTCAGGTCAGGGAGAGCACTGAGCAAGGCACTCACATCATGGGCGCTGGGGATGCTGTTCTGATTGTTCCCCAGCCCTGCCACTGCTGCTGACTCCTTGGGGAGCTCCTGGATCTGGTCAGGCTTATCGGATACCGGCAGCCCTGGGACAGAGGGCAGCCCACAGGCACACACAGGAGGAGACACGGCTGCAGCAGTGAAGCTCACGCCGGGCATCTCTGATGCCATGGGCATCTGGAGAGGGAACCTCTCTGTTGGGAGAAGCAGAGAGGTGCTGGGGTGAGAGCTTGGCAGGCAGAGGCACCTGGGTTTTACCTGGAGGGCAGGAGCAGCCGGAGGAGCGGGAGCTGCTGCAGTACCTGCCATGGCAGTTGGTCAATGTCAGTTGGGCGGGAGCCAACTGCCCTCTCCCTCGGGCTTTGCCCCAGTTCCACCAGTCCTGGCTGCTTCAGCAGCCTCGTGGGGCTTTGGCTTGTCAGGCACAGCAGCTGTCCCTTGCAATGCTTTCCTGCCCTGCTGGTGATCTCCTGTCCTGAACAATGCTTTCCCCTGCCCACGAGGGTTTCCCTCCCAGCTGTGTTTTTTGGGGAGGTGAATTTCATGTGCAAGGGTAAGGGATGGGGCCAGCACCGCTGGTCTTGCGATGCTGACGTGCGTGCTTCCCAATATTCCCCAGTGGTAGAAAAGGGAAAGGGGCTTGTGGCACTTTTGGGTTGTTTTTTCCTCCCTCCTCCCAGCAGACTGATCCCCCTGGGATGGCATCTTTGCTGCCTCTCGTCACCCTGTCACTTGCCTTTGGGGCCCTGGTTGGTGGGATCCATAAGGCGTGTTATGACATTTTTCTTCACCCTAAAAACTAGATCAGCCAGTCTTAATTAAGTATTAATAGGTCTTTTCATTATGTATGTGCATATATATATTTATATGTACACTGTAATGCTATGAGGTAGTGGATTTTTACTGGAAGCTTCATCCCAGCCCTGGAATGAGGACTTTTCTTTAGGGTATCTTAGAGCTGTCTGTGAAGGAGAAGGGGTGTTGCAGCACAGCAGAAATAATGGCAGAAACCCATCCCGTCCAGCATGTCTTTGAAACCTTCCCACTGTCCCGCACACCATTAATCAGTATCTCTTGCAGGACTGGCTCCAGGGACATCTGCATCACTAGACAAGAGCAGGGCTGCAGCAGCAGTAGCATGGACGCCTGACAGAGTTTGACTAGGACTAGTAATTGGTAGTGAGGCTGCTTGTGCTTAGTCCAAGTGTGTGGTACGTGACCGTTTGAAGGGTGTGAGAACCCTGTGTAAACCCACATTTGGGGTTCCCCAGTGTGACAGGGGCACCCTTGTAATTCTCTCCTTTGCATCCCAGCCTCAAGGCGCAGTGGGCACAGGCCACTTGCGGATTGTGGTGGCAGTTTATCAAGGCAGATGGGACACAGCCAACTGCATGAGCCAGGGTTTGCCCAGAACCTGGGGCTCTGCTGATCCACACTGCCGGCTGGGGGTGAGTTCACCTCCAGATACTGCACTATCAGGGCAGTAGGATCTCCATAGCTGTGCGATGCTGTACTGTAGTATGCTATGCTGTGCTCTTCTATGCTGTGCGGTGCTGTGCTATGCAGTTCAATGCTATTCCATTTTAATCCCTGCACTGACCATTAGTCAAATAATGATGAGCCTGTTATTTGCCTGAAATGTCAGATGCTTTTTCAGCTCCAGTATCATATTTAAGGACACACAATGGTTCCAAGTGGAATGAGGATTTAATTTCATTAATTTTATTTAATTTCATTTCATATTAGGAAAATATTCCTCACATTGAGGGTAGTGAGACAGTGGCAGGCTCTTGCCCAGAGAAGCTGTGGCTGCCCCATCCCTGGCAGTGTTCAAGGACAGGTTGCACACAGGGGCTTGGAGGAACCTGCTCTAGTGGAAGGTGTCCCTGCCCATGGCAGGGGTTGGAGCTGCATGAGCTTTAAGATCCCTTCCAACCCAATCCAGTCTGGGATTCTGCGGTTTTGTTCAATACCTTTAGCACTGGCTGTAATTCTTAAATGATGGGCAAAATGAACCATAGATTCCTTCAAGTGCCATACATGTTAGTAAGGCTAAGACTGCAAAACTGAGTTGTGTTGTCTTCACCAGTGTCAGGAAACATGACCAAATTCAGGTTCCTCTTCATGCTGCAACAACAGCCACCACATCTTCAGGGCCTGCATATGCACCTTGTTGCAGTGCTAACTAGTGCAGTTAATTTATCACTACTGCTTGTGTCATAGCTGTAGAAGATCCATCATGTCTCAAATCTGGAGAATTAGCTGGTGGGAGCCTATATGAAAGAGCACCAAGTTTTTACAGTCATGCCTGTAACTGCCTTCTCTCTGGCTTTTTATTTTACTGAAAGCTAACTTAGTGCCATTCTGGCCTAGTTCCAGCTGTCAGTAAAGTCACTCTTTGCAATTGTCTTCATATTTTCTCAATAGTCCTTTGTCTGTAAGGATCAGTACCAGCAGCTGCAGCTATCAGCTGCTATGGTTCTGCTGACTTTGCTGCTGCAGACTCTAACCAGGAAAATCCTGAAAACCTCTTGATAACCTTAAGGACATGGTGTGATGTGGCTTTTTCTTCAGGTGGCACCATGTCTTGAATGCAGACATCTGCTGCCAGTGAATACACCCACTTGCATTGGATGTGACTCACCAACAGCTCCACAGCTGCAGCCCCAAACCAACATCTGCAGAGAGGTAATTGAGAATCAATGTAACAAAAGAGCAATTTACCTCCTGGCATGCATGTTTCTAACAGGTGACTTCATTAAATGCAGTTTGATCCACCTTGGGTTTCTCTAATTACATTATGACAGCTTTAAGAGTTAGTAGGATTCAAACCACCTTGACTAGAAATAAGCATTGAAGAGCTCAGGAGGTAGCAGTGTGAAAAAGAGGATGCGTGCACTTGTGTTCAGTAGGGAGATATTCTGTGATTCTTTCATTTATGGCCTTAGTATTACTGAGCATTTGAAGTTTATGAAATAGGTCCTCATTACTCTGCTTCCCTCAGCTGATTGTAAGTGCTTGGCACAGATGGGCTGGCAGGACTGGGGCAGTGGGGAGATGCCCAGAATGCTCAAGTGCAGCATAGGTCAGTGATCCAAAAGTGCTGGAGGGCTTAACTAGACAAATCTCCCCTCCAGAATGCTCCCTACACAAGGGTATGGGGACCCAGGTAGGGGCCATCCTCAACTCTTCTGGTCAGGGGAAAGGGTGTGAGAAGGAACAAACCAACACTGCATGGCCACAGTTGGTAGATTACAGATACTTCCCCAAATTGGGTGTTTATTGTCAGTCCTGATGCAGGTGCAAAGGCACTCCTGAACTATTTGGTGGCAGCCATCAAACTAGCAGACTCATTATTCTCAGCTCTGGTGGAATCTTGTTCGTGAGATACAGTGACTGTGCTTGGGCACCCTCAATGGGGATAAGAATCATTTTCCTTGCAGACACTAGACTTGCTGTTTTGTGTGAGTGGGTGTTTCTGGGTGTTATGGGGGTGTTCTAGAGTGGCCCAAAGAGCAAGTTACTCAAAGCACCTTCCAACCTGGCCTTGAACATGGCCAGCGATGGGGCAGCCACAGCTTCTCTGGGCACCCTGTGACAGCACCTCAACACCCTTAGTAATGTCTGATCTTATCCCCCTTTCTCAGCTTAAAGTCAGTCTACTTCTTCCTGTCACTGCTCACCTTTGCAAATAGCCCCTCTCCAGCTTTCCTGTAGGCCCTGCTTAGGTATGGGCAGATTGCTAAAATGCTTCCCTGGAGCCTTCTCTTCTTGAGGCTGAGCACCCCTTGCTATCTCAGCTTGTCTTCATATGGAGATGAATGTGTGGAGACATGTTTCAGACCTCAGAGCATCTTTGTGACCCTTCATAAGCCCATCATTGTAGGATCGTAAGTGAACAGAGGTTGGAAGGGACCCCAGGAGGTCTCAAGTCCAACCCATCAGGAATAGGATTAGAGCAAGTGGTTCAAGGCTTGATTCAGTCTGAGTTGGAAATCCTCGAGGCCAGAGACTGCACAGCCTCTCTGCAGGACCTGATGCAGCACTTGCCTGAGCCTATGGGAACAAGGTTTGCTTCTGTCCTGGCTCAACCTCTCCTCTGTCACTTTCCCCCATTACTTTTTGTCCTCCCATCAGGCACCATGGTGAGGAGCCTGGCTCTGGATTCTCCATGTCCTCCTTGCAGGTACAGGCAGCCAGTTCCTGACAGAGTTCCCTTCCCAAGAACTCAGGTCCCCATCAGCCTTCCCTTCTCCAGGGTGGACAAGCCCTGCTCCCCCAGCCTCTCCCAACAGGCACTGTTCTCCAGTCCCTGCCTGTCCTGTGGGCCTGTTGCTAAACCCACTCCTGCTTGCCAACAGCATTCCTGAACTGGGGATCTGAACCCTGGATGGAGCATTCCAGAGCATCCCTTCCCTTGTTCTCCTCCCATGCTCCTGCTCATACAGCCTGCGATGCTGCTGTCATCCCTTGCTGCCAGGGCACACGCTGCCTCCTGTCCAGCTCCTGCCCACCCAGACCTTTCCCATGGGTGCTCTCACCCAGGCAGCCCCAGCCTGTGCCATTGCAGGGGAGTCCCCTGCTCTCCTGCCCAGGACACCCTGAGAGCTCTGCAGCCCCCCCATGCTATCCCATCTACCCACACCAGCACAGCAGCCCCGTCCTTGGGGACTTCAAGGGCTCCCCAAGACCTCTTCCTGCTCCAGGCACAGAGCAGCCATCCCAGGGCTGGAGCAGCCAGAAAGCTGATCCCATTCCCCTTCATTCCAGCCATGTGAGGACATATCACAGAGAAGAAGTTGCTGTGGAATGGTTTATTGCGCTTAAATACAATGAGAGACCCCCATTAACACAATGTCTGTGGGCCAGACAAGGTGGGCAGATCCTGAAATAGCAGGGGATGAAAACTGACATGTCTTTGAAGATAGGAGCATCACAAGTGGAAAACGGAAACCAAATGTAAAGCAGCAAAAACAGACATGGGCTGTCATGACCTGCACTGAAAGCCCTTTGCAGAGGACAGCAGGCAGTGTATGGCTGCTGAAACACACCCAGTCACCAGCTTCCTCACAGCATCCTTGAGCTCCTGGTTCCTCAGGCTGCAGATGAGGAGGTTCACTGCTGGAGGCACCACCGAGTACAGCACTGACAGCACCAGATCCAGGGATGGGGAGGAGATGGAGGAGGACTTCAGGTAGGCAAACGAGCCAGTGATGACAAACAGGGAGATCACAGCCAGGTGAGGGAGGTACGTGGAAAAGGCTTTGTGGCGTCCCTGCTCAGAGGGGATGCTCAGCACAGCCCTGAAGATCTGCACATAGGAACCCACAATGAAAACAAAACCCCCCCCCCAAAAAAAAGCAGAAAAAACAATCATTCCAACTTACCTACTATAAGAATGTGAGCAGGAGAACTTGAGGATCTGGGGGATTTCACAGTAGAACAGCATTGCCTTGGCAGAGTGGTAGTGAAAATGTATTGGCTGTGTGCAGCAGAGCATGGAGAAACCCCGTGCCCCAGGCAGCTGCTGCCATGTAGACACAAGCTATGCTGCCCAGGAGGCTCCCGTAGTGCAGGGGCATGCAGATGGCCACGTAGCGGTCATAGGACACGATGGTGAGAAGAGAAAACTCAGCTACGAGAAAAAAGCGAAACCAAAAGATCTGTGCAGCACAAGCTGTGTAGGAGATGTCCCTGGTGTCCCAGAGGGAATTGGCCATGGATTTGGGGACAGTGGTGGAGATGCAGCCCAGGTCCAGCAGGGAGAGGTTGAGGAGGAAGAAGTACCTGGGGGTGTGGGGGTGCTGGTCGCAGGCTGTGCTGGTGTTGATGAGGCTGTTGCCCAGGAGCGCAGCCACGGGGATGCCCAGGATGAGCCAGAAGTGGCAGAGCTGCAGCTCCCGTGTGTCTGCGAATGGCAGGAGGAGGCACTGGGTGATGGAGCTGCCGTTGGACATCTGCTGCCTCTGGGCATGGGGCACTGTCAGAGGAGAAACAGACAGTGAGAGGTTAGGGCAGGAGGGATGTCAGATACAGAAGTTCAATTCACACAGTCACAACTCAACACTTTGGGGCTGCAGAGGAGAGCTCAGCATGACTTGGTCATGTTTGTCTCTGAGGGTGGTTGCTTTGTTTGCTTTCCCAGTGCCACATCTGAACAATGACTTTTTTAGGGATAAATTTCCCAAGTAAGTTTTTGAAGGCAAAGGGACAGACAAAAGAGCTCAACTGTCTGTGGGTTAGTGCCTACTCAAGGTTGCTGCAGAGTCCACCACTCTGGTTTTCAGTGGCCCTGCACTTTCTAGAGAGACAGTCAGCTCCTTGCCCAGCACAGCACGGCCAGCAGCCACCTCCAGTGCCAGACACCAAGAGAGCTGCCTGAATGCACCCTCCCCAGGCCTGGGCTGCACTTTCTCCCCACTCCCTGCCCATGTCTCTGCTGCCTGGAGCTGTCCCTGCCAGGAGCTGCTGCTCTGGGCCCACCTCTGCTCCCTCTCAGTGCTCCCAGAGCCCATCCCATGGGCTGTGTGCTCAGCTCTGCCCTGCACAGCCCTCCCGGCAGCAGGGTTCTGCCCAGGGCCATCTCTGCCTGTGCAGGGGCTCAGGAGCAGCTCACACAAGTCCTGACGAGACTCTCGGTGCCTTCTCCAAAGCAGAGAAGTAGATTCCCAGCTCCCACTGCCCAACCTGCCCACCAAGAGGGAAAAACATCAGAGCTCACATCCTTACCTATCAGGTAAACTCTGCCTCAGTGTCTCTCAGAAGGACCCTTTGCAAACGTGCTCAGAGTGATGTGGAGCTCGGAGCAGCTTCACCTACACAGCACCCTCTCCAGTGCACAACAACACTTTCCCTTCCCTGCCAGGGGTTCTCCCTTCCCCCACAGCTTCTCCCCCAGCACCATGGGGAGCTCCTGGGCAGGCTGAGTGCTGACCCTGGCAGGTGGCAGAGTCCCTGCCCTGGCACACAGCCCCTGGGCTGCAGGGACCCTGCTCGCAAGGACAGCGCTGGGCACCCCTGGCTGCACACCCACATTCACACCCTGCAGCCAGCCCGGGACAAGGGACCTGCCTTGTCCTGTCCCTCGCATGCTGCAGAGGGGAGCCCTGCTCTGCACCACATCCTCCTCCTTATCTACACAGGGAAACCAAGAGAGTCCTCCTGACAGATCCCATGGACTGTCCAAGGCAGCAGCTTCAGGAGATCCCTCCAGCAATTGCAGCTGCATTGCCCTGTACCCAGAGCCTTACAATGCACAGGACTAGGAGGGTTTCACCCTGTTTGGATGGTCACCAACAGCAACAGCGACTTTATGGTGAATTTTACACCCTACCATAATTTCAGAAACCTCCTCGTACAGATCATGGGACATAAACACATTTAACAAACTCTTAACAACTGAGGATACCAAGCAAACATTTCCCTCAATTTAGAACTGGAATTCGGCACTACTCTGTTTGGAGGCACAGAGACAAAAGGTGACCACACCACTCTGTGAGAAGGATGGGCTGACAGAGGCCCTTCTTGCTGTTTCTCCCAGAACACAGTGGAGAAGGGAATGAAATTTGACCTTTAATAACAGAAATACATCCCAATTACCATGGAAAATATGGAACGAGATGCTAAAGCCCAACAGGTTTCACCAGGAAGAACAATGAACTAAAAATTCCCTCCTGTGCCACTTCCTTTCCCAGGCCATGGATAGTTTCTTCAGTAACTGACAAGTGCACATGACACAGCAAGAGATCTGTGTGTCTACTGCACATGCAGGTGAACAATTCCTTTTGGTGTTAGATCTGTACAGTCAGATTTATCTCCAAAGCAACTCAACCATGTACCAAGGAAACAGGCAGGGAATTTTCAGCTGTACCTGCATTGCCCTGCTCGGAACTGCATAGATGGGGACTCCAGAAACCGGGGATTTTTTCTGCCAAGAAATCCACCAGTGCCAGGAAGGAAACACACACTCTTCCCTGTGACACCAGGGGTCACTGCTTCAGCTGAGCTCTAATCCCTGTTCAGGATCACACCAACCCACTGTGCAGTCAGCACACCAGTAGCTTTTATCAAAACCTGACCTCCCTGGAGCACTTCAGTTGTAGAGGCACTAAAGATTTATGTACAGGGATGGGAGGGACCTTAAAGCTCATCCAGCTCCAACCCCTGCCACGGGCACGGACACCTTCCACTGGAGCAGCTTGCTGCAAGCCCCTGTGTCCAACCTGGCCTTGAACACTGTAGGGATGGGGCAGCCACAGCTCCTCTGGGCACCCTGTGCCAGCGCCTCAGCACCCTCACACAGAAGAGCTTCCTCCCGAGATCTCATCTCACTCTCCCCTCTGTCAGGTTAAAGCCATTCCCCTTGTCCTGCCCCTACAGGCCATTGTAAAAAGCCTCTCTCCAGATTTCCCGTATGCCCTGTTTAGGTATGGGCTTAGTAAGGTCTCCCTGCAGCCTCCTCTTCTCCAGGCTGGACACCCCCAGCTCAAATACAATGACAGACCTTCAATGACACAAAGTCTGTGTGTCAGACAAGGTGCATGGATACGGAAGCAGCAGGGGATGCAAACTGACATGGCTTTGAAGACAGCAACATCACAAGTGGAAAACAAGACCCACAGTAAAGCAGCAAAGACAGACATGGCTGTCATGACCTACACTGGGAGCCCTTTGCAGAGGAAAGCAGGCAGTGTATGGCTGCTGAAACACATCCAGGCAGCAGCTAACTCAGAGCATCCTTGGGGTCTGTGGGGCACCAGGGAACACCATGGGAAACAGCCTGAAGCAAGCACTGGTGTTCCCTCCCTCAGCTGGCAGACACGCTGCCTTCCTGCAGTGCCGTTTCTCTGATGAGAGGCAAAGTTTGGTCTGAACAACAACATTTTGTAGATTCATGGAACCATTTAGGTTGGAAAAGACCCTTAAGAACATCGAGTCCACCATTAACCAAACACTGGCAAGTCAACACATGAACCATGTCCCTTAGAACATGTCTTTGAAATACCTCCAGGGATGGTGACACAGCCACTTCTGGGGGCAGCCTGTTTCTCATCCCATCATCAGACAGAACAGCCAAGCCAGGCAAGGCCAGGCTGGGATTTCCTTTAGCCCTGCTGAAGAAAGGGATTCAGCCAGGTCAGGGGAGGCATCTCATCCTGGGATTGTAGCCCTGGGGCTGGGAGGGGACTCAGCTCCCTCCCATGAACACCACAAACCCACAGGAGGCCTCACTTCCTCAGAAGGTGAAAATGTACCATTATACAGATGATGTCTTAATCAGAGGAGATTACCCCAAGGAACTGCAGCAACAGCAGGGTGGCAAGCACTCCATGGTGCAGAAGTTGAAGTTCCACCTGAGCAATGTCAGAAACCAAGCAGAAACCAGTCAAACTGGGGGTACTTGGTGGATAGCAGCAGTGCAGTGATTCCTGCAAACACCTTCAGAAAAACAGAACAAGGGCAGATGCCCCCCTCTAAGAAGGAATAACAACAGCTTACGGCTCCTCCAGGATACTGGATACATGGAGCTGGATCCTCTCTCATTGCTCACTCACTTTACTCACTGTTATGAAAGGGAAAACATGGGAATGGAATCCAGAGCATGAGGAAGCAGGAAATATCTTAATACAAGAATTAAAACCATACCAGCCACTGTGGCCTGTACACCCCCACCACCCTCTCATAATAGAATGGGGGTTTGCTGAGCATGGCTCTTACAGGGACCTAATCAAACTGGCCCTGATGGACCAAAAAGTGCTTTAATGTTCAAGTCACCTCTTTCAAAGACACTGAACTGAGATATTCCGAGTGGGAAAAGGAAGTCTTGTCTTTAGTCCCAGCAGTAAAACAAACTGAGAACACTAATCAAGAACAAGCAGTACAAAGCATCCATTCAATCCATTCAATTGACTTGACAGTATCCCAAAGGGAACTGCTCCTCAGGATGGAGCTCAAAGACCCACTGGCAGAAAACGGCATGCCTACCTACCGGGGGTGGCAGAGGAAATGAAATTAGCTGAAGGACAGACTGAAGTTTCCAAACTACTGCAGATGCCTGTAAATGCAGAGCCATCAGCGTTACAACAGCCTTTCAAACCCTCACCAGGTTTAGAAGCACCTCCCTTCACCCAGGGAACACCAACAGAAAATACCTGGTTCCCCGGTGCCTCAGCAGAAAGGATCACAGAGTCACAGAACCAGCCAGGTTGAAAAGCCCTTTAAGCTCATCCAGTCCAACCCTTACCCCAGCACTGCCAAGGCCAACACTAACGCATGGCACTGAGGTCTCCACGGTGTGTGAGCACTTGCAGGGATGGTGACTGCAGCACTGCCCTGGGCAGCCTGTTCCAATGCTGAGCACCCTTTGGGGAGGGAATTGTTCCTCAGCTCCATCTAAACCTGCCCTGGTGCAGCCTGAGGCTGTTTCCTCTTGTCTCATCCCTTGTCCTTGGGAGCAGAGCGCAGCCCCCTCCTTTCTCCATCCTCCTCTCAGGCAGTTATAGGGAGCGATCAGGTCCCCCCTGAGCCTTCTCTTCTCCATTTGACCCCCCCAGGTCCTTCAGCCCTTCCCCATCACACTGTGCTCCAGGCCCTGCACCAGCTCCAGTGCCCTTCTCTGGCCCTGCTCCAGCACTTCAATGTCTCTCTTGCAGTGAGGGGCTCAGTCCTGAACACAGGATTCCAGGTACAGCCTCACCAGTGCCCAGTGCTAGGGCACAATCCCTGCCCTGGCCCTGCTGCCACACTGGTGCTTAGCCAGGCCAGAATGCTGGGGCCTTCTTGGCTGCCTGGGCACAAGCTGCTCATGCTCAGCTCCATCAATCAGCACCCCCAGCTCCTTTCGCAGGAGCAGTTTCCAGCCACTCTTCCGCAAGCCTGGAGCGTTGCAGAGCTTGTTGTGTCCGAAGTGCAGGATCCGGCACTTTGCCTTCTTGAACCTCACCCCATTGGCCACAGCCCATGAATCCAGCCTGTCCACATCCCTCTGCAGAGCTTCCTACCCTCCAGCAGACCAACGTTCCCACCTCACTTGGTATCATCTGCAAATTGACGCATCCTTGTATGGAGCAGCACAGAACAGTTTGCACCAGTATAAACCAAGATATTATAGCCCCAGATACTGCTGTCGTTTCAATATCCCAGTGCTCCCAGTCCCTGCTGCAAGGCTCCTGCTCATCCCCTACCAAACCTCCTTGCTTGTTGTCTTATGGGGGAACACCCCAAAATTGAACCCCCCACTCAAGGGCTGCCCCCAGCTCCCTGATACCAGTGTGGGTAGTGGTGTAGTGCCCCATAGCATGTGGTTTGGGTGAACAAGAAGCAGTTTGGGGCTGGTGGCTTTGGTTTGGGGGGAGAGTAGCTTTTTTTCGGCATCCCCATTTGGGGTGGGGGTGTTTGGTGGGGTCCTTCCAAGATCTTGGTCCCTGGATTCAATTGGAAGGGCCTGGGTATATGGTGGAGTGTGGTTAACTTTTGGGCTGCCCCAGGCCCCCCATTTGGGGTCGTGCCTGCTCTTGTGGTGCTTCAGAGAGATTTAAGGTACTCCAGCATTTTGGGGGGCACCACAATTGCTTTGGGTGCCTCCAGAGGCCTTTGGAGAGCAGTGTGGTTTTGGGGGGCCCCTTCATAGGAGTTCCCTTTTTGGTGGATCCACCCCCTCTGACCCCTTGAATTCATTACTGAACCCATAGCAATGTTGGGGTCCCCCCAGTGGATTCAGGGTCCCAGAGCATCTTGGAAGACCCCCAGGGCAGGTGCTGGGGGGTCCACACTTTTTTCAGGACACCCCTTTTTTAGTGGGTCTGTGCCACTACGCTGAGCTGAGGTGGCTTTGGAGCTGCAGGGTTTGGGTTTGGGGAGACTTTTTGGGATCCCGGGAGGATTTGGGGGATTCAGGCTGGTCCCCAGAATGCCTCAGGGTGGTTCAGTTATTTCGGGGAAACCCCATCTCCCAAAAGTGGAGGGTCCCTCAATCCCAGGACAGTCGCATCTCATTGGATGACCTAGGCAGCCCCATAGCAATAAATGGGAGGAATTTGGGGGTTTGGGTGGATTTGAGGGTTCTAGGAATATTTGGAGGTTCAGGTAGGTTCCCCAAAACTCACTGTAGGAGCCACATTATATTGGTGGATATCCCATGTGCTGAAAAAGGAGGGTACCTGTGTCCCAGGGCACCCTGAGTCACTCTGGGGTGAGCAACATTCCTCCGGGGTGGAGATGTGTTGAGGGGAAGAGTTTGGGGGTTCAGAGGGGATTTGGAAATTGGGGAGGATTCCCCAAAGCTCCCCGATGTGATGCAGGGATTTGGGGAACCCCCAGTGTCCCAAAACTAGGGGTTACATTTGTCCCAGGGCACCCTGACTCTTCAGTGCCGCTGTTGGCACATGGCAGTAAATGGGTGGGATTTGGGGTTCAGAAGGGAAGTGGAGGTTTGGGGGATTTGGAGGTTCATGGGAATGTCCCCAAGCTCTGCAGGGGGCAGAGTCATTTGAGGGACTAACAGAGCCCTCAAACAGGGGCTACAGCCAACAGAATCCACCCCACAGATCATTGGGGAGGGGGGAACTGGAGATTTGGGTGGACCCTGACAGGTTTTGGGGCTGCAGGTTTGGTCACCCCTAAATCATACATGTGAGGACCCTGGCGATGAGCTTATCCCTCAACCCAGGGGGGGATGAAACTAACGGGGGCTCCAAGGAGCTGGGGTGAGCCTTGTACTGCCCCAGGCTCTGACAGGGAGGTAGAAGTTCTCCTGCCCTGACACCTTCTCAGCACCTCTGGCACCAGCAGCTCCTGCACACAGAAGGCTCCTGCTTCACCCCCAGCGCCTCTGCAGGCAGAGCTCAGCTCCAAGCACACGAACAAGCCCAGTGCCTCCTCCTCACCCATGCCCTGCTCCCACAGCTGGGATGGCACCAGCACATCTCCTGACACCTTCTCCTCCCTTTGCAGCACGCACCCACAATGTCTTTCAAACCAACACTATACCAGGGTTGCAAAGTCAAAGAACATGGACCTGGATGCGCAGGGCAGCCAGGGCAGATGCAGCCTCCGGACGGAGGGGTCTCCTCTGCACTGGTTCCTGCAGGCCTCTCGCTCCTTAAATAGCCCACGCTCATCGCTCACCGTGTGGGCCCCGTCACAATGGGCGTCTCCACAGCGACCACCACGGCTTTGTGATGGAGGCAGCATCCTGTCCATGGCTACTGGGCACCCAGGGGTGCTCTGGGAGGTGCCTCAGGGGAACCAGCCTCTGCCCAGCCGGCTCAGGGATGTCCCTCATGGGCTGTTCTTCCACAGTACCTTTGGTCCAGAGTGGAGCATGCAAGGGGTCACAGCTCCACCTGGGCAATGGAACAGGGAGTCATGGCCACCTACGAGAAGTGGAGAGTGACCGACATTTGCACAGCAGAGAATCCTAAACCACCCCAATATCGCCATCGCCACCCACCTCATTCCAAGCTCCTGTGTCCACAGGCGTCACCAGCACCCGGACACTGAGATGGGAACCACCAGAGGAGCTGTTCTTGCCTCTACCACCAGCAGCTTGTGTTCTGTGGGGCAGCTGTTATCTCCTGGTGGCTCTGATGATGGGTTCTGAGGGGTTCTGTGGCCTCACACACCTCAACACAGGGAGTTCCAGAATCAGCCACCCCTGAGGTCCCCATGGCCCCATGCTCATTGTGATGCATGAGCTCTGACTGGGTCCCTGGGGAACTCTGGAGGTGCTGCAGGATTTCCTGGGATTCTCTAGGGGCATCCCTGCAATGCTCTGTGGGTTCTCAGGATGCTCTGTGTGTGCTTTAGGGGTCACCACAGTCCAAATCCCACCCAAATCTGGCAAACTGGGGGTTTGTTGGATATTTTTTGCTTCAATCTTTCCACGAGCAGGGAGCATTTTCTCAGTTCGGACCCTTATTCAATAGAAGTTCTCTCCATCTCATCAAATATATATTAAATCAGTGGTAAATATGGGCAGAGCTGCCTCTCTATATGCCTTGAAGCAGGAAAGACCCAAGGCCAGACAGATACCTTTCAACCTGTGACAGTGTTCCACCACACTCACTGGGAAGAGCTTTCTTCTAAGGTCTCATCTTCTTCCCCCCTCTCTTTCATCTTAAAGCCTCTCCCTCTTGTTTGATCACTACATGCCCTTGTAAGGAATCCTGCTCCAGCTTTCTTGTAGGCAAAATGCAGATTTTGGAAGGAAAACTCCTTGTCTAAGTCATCATCAAAATTATCACTTACATCATCTTCAAATCTTAGGGAATTCACAGTTGATTAAAATTCAACTATTTCTAAATCACCACTGGATTCCCACTTGACTTTAATTCAGTTCCTGATTAATTACCATTGGTCATTAATAAGGTACTTTCAGTTATCCCCACAAGGATGACTTCTCTGTACCATTCCACTGGGAAGCACAATGAGGCACAGCTCCAGGTCCACTTCTCTTCAGGTGTGCAGAAGCAGATCCAGCAGGGCCCCCGTTCCCCACTGAGGGCCATGGCAGCTGAAGGAAGCGCAGCACATCCCGGTTGGGTGCAAAGAGAGCTGCAGAGAAGGTTCCCGAGAGCAGGAGAGCTCCTGGCACAGGCACTATCCCAGCTCCAGCTCCAGCTCCAGCCTGCACTGGACGCCCTACACCTCCTGCCCTTGGTGACGGGGTCACAGCAGGGTCCTTTGTGACCTGGTCTGTGGTACTCCCCAGTATGGTCACGTCCCATGTGCTGCCCTTCCCTCCACCTGCCCACATCCCTCTATCCCACATGGGGGCAGAGAGACCCCTCAGCCGCCCCTAGGGGAAACTGGGGGGAGTCACCCAGGAGGCCCAGATTCTTCCTCGGGGTAGACTGGGAGTCGGTCAGCGGGTGTTGAGCAATTGTATTCTCTCTCCTTGTTATTCTCCTTATCATTATTATTATCGGTGGTAGAAGCAGTGGTTTGTTACTGAACTGTTCTTATCTCAACCCTTTGGAGTTACATTCTTTTGATACTCTACCCCATCCCTCCAGGAGTGGGGCAGGAAAGGGGGGGCATGAGCGTTCTGCTGCGTAGTTCTGTGTTACCGGCTGGGCTTAAGCCATGACACTCCTGAGAGCTGCCTGTAGTTGAGAAGCTTGATTTTGGTTTTTCCTACAGAGAGGAGGAGCATCATCACGGCCAATATTCCTTACAAGACTCCATGTGGACCTCCTAAAAAGGAGCAGCTTTTTAGGAATGGGTTGAATGCAGGGAGCTCAAGGCATCCCCCAGCCTTAGGACACGAGTCCCAAAGGTGAGGATGGCCGTTGCCTCCTCCCCAGGGATAACCGTGGAAAGGAACGTGAACTCCCGCAGACACAACATGTCCCGGTCCAGCTGGAAGTCAAGTCTTTGGATAACATAGGCCTCTTCTTCACCATGGAATCGCTCTTGGACCATAGCAAAGGCCCCACGTCTTGTGAGCAAGACAACCTGCCCAAACAAGGGACACAAAGGCTGCTGAGAGAGTGCTTTAGAGATAGGAAAAGGGAGCTTTGGGAAAAGGCTCCTGTTCTCCATTGGTTTTCTTCCCCTTGGCTAGAAGGGAATGTCCCAGGCATTCCCTGCACATTTCGTGGACTTTTCCTTGCCCCACTGAGTGCCAAGCTGTGACTTCAGCCATGGCAATGGGAGGTGCATTGTGACAGCAGCAGGGGGACACAGAGGTGGTTCCTTAAGACAAGCAAGAACCATCTAAGGAACCATGATGCCCCTGGCATCAACTGCTTGGCATGGGATAAGAGAAGCATGGAATGGGCTGGAAAGGACCTGCAGATCATCCAGTTCCAGCCTCCTGCCATGGGCAGGGATGCCTCGCACTGAACCATGTCACCCAAGGCTTCATCCAACCCAGCCATGGACTCTTGGCTTGGTTGAGCTCCATGAGGTTGGCCTTGGCCACCTCTCCAGCATGTTCAGGTCCCTCCGGATCCCATCCCTTCGCTCCAGCACATCCCCCCAAGCACATAACTTCGAATCCAGCATAGGAAGGGACAGAGTGGGGAAAGCTTGGACTAAACACTACAGGGCTTGAGCTCAGAAGCAACCGAATGGCTCCTTCATTCTACCCTTTCCTGTCACTGACTGCTGCCCTGAGCAAAGCACTGCAGTGGGGTGTGTCGTGGTTTAAGCCTCTCTAACTCACGCAGCTTGTGCTGTCACTCACTTCCCCCACTTTCTTCCCCCCACTCCCAGAGGAATGGGAAGGAGAATCGAAAAGAATGCAACTCCCACAGGTTGAGATAAGAACAGTTTAGTAACTAAAGTATAACACAAATCACTATGGCTACCACCAATAATAATAATGACAAGGCAAATACAGGGAAAGAATACAATTTCTCACCACCTAAAACCAAGCCTGACCACGCAGTGCACCCCCACCCTTCCAGGTCTCTGCTCTCTGCTTTACATCCTGGGCATGATGTGCTGTGGTATGGAATAACCTCTTTGGTCAGTTTGGGTCAGGTGTCCTGTCTCTGCTTCCTCCCGGCTTCCCCTCCTCCCTGGCAGAGCATGAAACTCAGAAAGTCCTTGGTCAGACCAAAACATCACTAAGCAGTAACCGAAACACTGGTGTTATCAGCGCTGTTCCCAGGCCCAAAATTAAAAACACAGCGCTGCACCAGCTACCAAGAAGGAGAAAAAAAAACTGCTGCTGCTGAACCTGTGACAGGGTGACACAAAGCAGGTCCCAAGGGGCCCCGTTTTGACCCATTGCCAGGGTGACACATCTGGCTTCTAAACTGAAGCTGTGCGAGAAGCTGCTGCAGGGCCATCAGCTGGGACTGTCACCCAAAGCAGCATCCCTGCACCCCAACATGCTGCGTGTGGGGATCCTTCTACCTGGGGCTCAGTAAAGATGGGTTTTGGGGTCATTTTGGGGTACCAGCAGTGTTGGGAGTGATGGAGATGCATGGGGCTGGGTGGGTTTGGGGTGCAAGATGGATTTTGGGGTGGTCCCATGGGGATTGGAAGGGATTGAGATGCCTGGGGTTGGTTGGGTTTTGGGGTACCATGTACTTTTGGGGTGGCTTAGGGGAACCAGCATGGATGGAGATGGCTGGGGCAGGGTGGACTTCTGGGTACCTGATGGGTTATGGGATGCTTGAAGGGTACCAGGGCTATTGGGAGGGAGCAGGAACGTTGGGAGTGATGGAGATGCCTGGCGCTGAGGTGAACCAGGACCCCCTTGTGAAGACACGGAAGCTGTGGGGTGGGAGGGGTTGCAGAGCTGTAAGCTGGGCATCAGGCCTCATGGGTCTGTGGTGGCTGTGGAGGGTGCTAGAGCTCTTGCAGGTGGTGGAAGCTCCTTGAAGGAAGCCAGGCAGAGAACATTGGGACTGGAGAAGAGAAGCTGTGTGGAGACCTCCAAGTGTCTGAAGGGGGTTACAAGGATGCTGGAGAGGGACTCTCATTCAGTTGATTCTGATTTCTTCATTACTTTGAAGGACCAGCCCTATCTTACTCTCAACAGAGAGGTCCCAATGCACAGCTTACAATTAAGGGTGGCTTTGATTTACAGCTTACAATTCCCCCCTTCGGACCTCACAGAACTCACACAGATCCTGTAAGTCTCATCTCTTTGTTTCCCATCTGTAATGCTGAAATCCCATTGTGAAGAGCAACATTGAACCATTGGAACCCTCGTAGAGTCCAAACACCAATGAATCTGTCAGGAACAAGTTCTTTAATAAAGTCCAATTGAAGAGTGAAGAGTCCCAGTCCTGTTCCTCACAGCAATCAGTCAAACACTTCACAATCCAGTCTTGTTTCAGTTCAGCATTGCAATGCCATGGGATGAGGCGAGATGAGACGAGATGAGGTGACATAAGATTCAATGAGGTGAGATGCAATGCGATGCAATGACATGCGATGAGACATGATGAAATGTCATGAGATGAGATGAGACGAGACAGTATGAAATTATATGAGATTCAATTAGATGAGATGCAATGCAATGAGATTATATGAGATGAGGTGATTCAGTTCAATGTGATGTGAGATCTGATCAGATGCGATGAAACAAGATGAATTTAGATGAGATGCGATGCAATGACATGTGAAGAGATGAGACAAGACTAGCGGAGCCGAGACTAGACGAGATGAGATGCGATGGGATGCAGTGAAATGAAGAGATGATGAGATGAGATGAGATGAGATGAGATGAGATAATGATACGCTGAGGTGATTCAACTTGACGTGATGTGAGGGCATCAGATCAGAATGCGATGCGAGGATATGAGATGAGATGAATTTAGATGTGATGTGACACCATGCGATGAGATGAGATGTGATGTGGTGAAATGATGAGACGAGGTGAATTTAGATGAGAGGCGATGACGTGAAATAGGATGAGACAAGATGAGTTCATATGAGAGCCAATGCAATGTGATGAGTCGCAATTACATGTGAAGTGATGAGATGGGATGAATTTAGAAGAGATAAGATATGCTGAGGTGATTCAATTTGACATGATGTGAAGAGATCAGAACAGATGCAATGTGATGAGATGAGATGAATTTAGATGCAATGTGATGCGATACGATGCGATGAGAGCAGATGCAATGCAGTGAAATGAAGAGATGAGATGAGATTCAATGAGATGAAATTTGATTAGATGAGATGAGATGACATGAGGTGATATGAGATTCAGTGAGATGAGATGAGATGTGCTGAGGTGATTCAATTCAATGCAATTCAAGGTGATAAGATCAGATGCGATGAGATGAGATGTGATGAGATGAGGTGAAATGGGATGAGACGTGATGAGGTGATACGAGATTCAATGCTATGAGATCAGACGATATGAGGCATTGTGAGAGGAGATGAGATGAGACGAGACAAGACGATATGAGGTGATATGAGAGTGAATGAGATGCTATGCGATGAGATGATTCAACTCGATGTGAAGAGATGAGATCAGATCAGATGTGATGCGAAGCTATGAGATGAGATTAGAAGAGAAAGAAGAGAGGAGAGGAGAGGAGAGGAGAGGAGAGGAGAGGAGAGGAGAGGAGAGGAGAGGAGAGGAGGGAAGGGAAGGGAAGGGAAGGGAAGGGAAGGGAAGGGAAGGGAAGGGAAGGGAAGGGAAGGGAAGGGAAGGGAAGGGAAGGGAAGGGAAGGGGAGAGAAGAGAAAAGAGAAGAGACGAGACGAGACGAGACGAGACGAGAAGGGACGATGAAATGAAATTAAATGAAATTACATGAATTGACATGAAATTAAATGAAATCACATGAAATTACATGAAATGAAATGGAACATTAATGAAATTATATGAAAAGATATAATAAAATATGAAATGATATTTTTTTGGAGAAGAGAAGACAAGAGAAGAGACGAAGGAGATGAGATGATGTGATATGACATGAGACGAGTTTAGATAAGTTGAGATGAGATGAACTGAAAGGAGAAGGAGGATAAAATGAAATTAAATGAAACGATGCTATGACAGAACATGATACGATATATTATGAGATGGCATAATGTGACAAGAAATGA
>CM054405.1:197500-210000 GCA_028858755.1 Ara ararauna
TAATACACCTAGAAAAGCTTTGTCTAAGCCACTTCCATGATGCTGATCTCAAACTGTCTTAAAACTCAGGAAGGACCTCTTAGTCAGTACTTTTATCTCTCTGGAATAACTTGATGGCTGCAGTAGCAGCAGGTTAGGAAAGTCAATGCTGGCATCACTGGGATCGGCATGGAGAACAAGACTGGGTGCTACTTTGCTGCTGTGTTAAACTTCAGTGGGCTGACGTGAGATGTGCTTGCAGCACTGTGTCAGGGAGGAAGGTGGTGAAGTTAGAAGACAACTAAAACGATGACAGGAGGGAATAAGTTGCCTCATGAGAAGACAGATGAGGCTGGGGCACTTTGGGCTAGAGAGGAGAAAAATGAAGGGGCATGAAATTTAGTTTTATATAACCAAGGAGGCGGTGGAATCCCACAAGACAAGAACAAAGGAGAACTTGGTGAAACTGCTAGGAAATTGATTTAAAATGGGTGGAAGAATACATGGTTTAGTGGGAGGTGTCACTGCCCATGGCAGGGGGGTTGGAACTGGATGATCGTAAGGTCCTTTCCAACCCTAACTCTTCTATGGTTCGATGAATATTGTTGAAACGCTATGATTGGGAGAGAACTCCAGGAACAAACTCACCAATAAAGGCTTCAAGTTGACAAGCAGGTATCCTTTCTTGCAGTGCCTGGAGACACGGGGATAGCTCCTCCTAACATGCATCCCCGTATTGCCACACAGGCCATCCTTATGTAGTCCCTTGGGCATACATACATATTCATGAGGCTACACATGAACTCCATCATTGTCCAGAAGGTTTCCCACATACATACAAAATGTGGTGTTTTTCTTTGAGAGTCGTTTACTACTTCCAGCAAGGTTCATCACTGCTGGCAGTCTTTGAAGCACCAGCTTAATTGACATTACAGACATAGCAATCATCCTGTCCTCCTACTTATCAGGTAGTTTAAATGCTCCCACCCTGGACACCTGCTAGTCTGGGATACTCCCCAGTAGATGTCTACACCAGCCTAAAGGGTTCATTAACACCACAGACATAGCAATCATCCAGTTCTCCTACTTTTCAGTTAGCTTAACTGCTCCCATCCTGGACACCTGCTAGTCCAGATGCTTCCCAGTAGATGTTTACACCAGCTCAATGGGTTCATTAACATAGCAACCATCCTGCCCCTCCACCCATCACCCAGTTTAACTGTGCCCATCCTGGACATCTGCAGGGCCCAGGCACTCCCTATCCCAGGTCCTGTTTTTCTATTTCATTTTTCCCATTTTCTGTACTAAGGTCCTAAGGACCCAAAACTCCATCAACTGCCTTCAAGCACAAGTTCTTCTCCGTTACAAAGCCACCAAACCCAGCCTTACCCAGAACTGATTCCATTGGGTGCCTCCTTGTCTCAGCGGTCAGGAGGAGAGCAAGGATGGCTGCTTATCCTGAGCCAAACCCTTCAGGTTTGATGAAAGAATCCACTGCATTGAAATTGAAAGAGATTGGGAAAAACCAAACCCTGCTGCTGTTGTTTTCAAATGCAAGAGGAAAGAGATGAGCACCAGACAAAGCTCAGGCAGCCCATGCCTTGGGGAAGGTCAGCAGGAAAACATGGCCTGACTGGATTGCAGAAGCAGAACACGGCCTTACAGAAAAGAAGGAAACACGGGCACTGTTTCAAACCCTTTTTGCTCCTGAATGCTCTCTTCCTGTTCACAGCGTGCTCCAGCTCAGACAAGCTGTGTAAACCCTGTGTTCAGCTGAGCGCAGAGCCAAAGCACCACTGCTGCTGCTGCAGAAGCAGCGAGAGCAGATGGCACTGCCCTTGTGCACTGCCTGTCCGCAGGGGGTAGCAGGGGAAGCTCAGCGCTGCCCTGCCATGGCTTTGACAGCACCGTAGAGTAGGGCTCAGGACAAGAAGGAGGAAAAGGCTTTTTACTGTTCCTGCTTGCACTGATCAGGCTGAAATGGAACCAACCGGGAAAGTTTGCTCCCCCCACCCCATCCGTGCCTCTGGGGTGTCAGGGTTCTCTGACCCCCAACCTGGGGGAAGGTGTGGGTCTGGAGAATCACTTGGGGGGCAGTTTTGGGTCTGCGGGGTCACTTGGGGGTTACTTGGGGGGAGATGAGGGTCTGGGAAGTCACTTGGGCATCACTTGGGAGGCAGTTGTGGGTCTGGGAGGTCACTTGTGGGGCAGTTGTGGGTGTGAGGGGTCACTTGGGGGGGGCATTTGTGGGTCTGGGGGGTCACTTGGGGGTTACTCTGGGGGGAGATGTGGGTCTGGGAAGTCACTTGGGTGTCACCTGGGGGGCATTTGTGGGTCAGGGAGGCCACTTGGGGAGCAGCTATGGGCCTGGGAGTCACTGGGGGCTCACTTGGGGGCAGTTCTGTGTCTGGGGTGTCACATGGGGGGCAGTTGTTAGTCTGGGAGTCACTTTGGTGTCACTTGGAGGGCACTTGTGGGTCTGGGGGCTTACTTGTGGTGGCAGTTGTGGGTCTGGGGGTCACTTGTGGGCACTTGTTGGTCTTGGGGGTCACTTGGGGGGCAGTTGTGGGTCTGGGGAGTCAATTTGCGGTTACTTGTGAGGCAGTTGTGGGTCTGGAGAGTCACTTGGGTCACTTGGGGGGCAGTTTTGGCTCTATAGGGGTCACATTATGGGGCAGTTGTGGGTTTCGGCGGTCAATGGGGGTTCACTTGGGGGACAATTGTGGGTCTGGGGTGTCACATGGAAGGCAGTTATTGGCCTGGGGGATCACTTCATGGACATTTGGAGCGCAGTTCTGGGTCTAGGGAGTAAATTTGGGGTCACGGGGGGGCAGTTTTGGGTCTGTGGAGTATCATAGTTTAGCCCAGACCATAACTCAGAACCACGCAGCCGCTCACTCTCTCTCCTTCCTCTTCCCACACACCCCCCCACCCAGAGGGAACAGGAGGAGAATGGAGAGGATGTAACTGCCATGGGCTGAGATAAGAGCAGTCCATAACCAAGGTATAGCACAAACCACTGCTGCTACCACCAATAATAATAATGATCAGGGCAATTACAAGGGGAGAGAATACAATTGCTCACCATGCACCGACCGATTCCCAGCCAGCCCCAAGCAGTGAGCTAGCCCTTCGGGGTGACTGCTCCCAGCTTCCTCCTGGGGTGGCTGCAGGGTCACTCTGCCCCCCTGCACGGTGGAGGGATGTGGGCAGGGGAGGGAAGGGCAGCGCATGGGATGTGACCACGCCTGGGACTGTCACAGACCGGGTCACAAAGGGCCCCACTGTGACCCCATCACCAAGGGCAGGAGGTGCAGGGCGTCCAGGGCAGGCTGGAGCTGGAGCTGGGATAGTCCCTGTGCCGGGAGTTGCCCTGCTCTTGGGAACCTTCTCTGCAGCTCTCTTTGGACCCAGCTGGGATGTGCTGGGCTTCCTTCATCTGCCATGGCCCTCAGTGGGGAACGGGGGCCCTGCTGGATCTGCTGCTGCACACCTGAAGGGAAATGGACTTGGAGCTGTGACTCATTGTGCTTCACAGGGAATGGTTCAGAGAAGTCATCCTTGTGGGGATAACTGAAAGGGCCTTATTAATGACCAATGGTAATTAATCAGCCTGAATTAAAATCAAGTGGGAATCCAGTGGTCATTTAGCAGGGATTGAATTCTAATTCAACTGTTAATTCACAATGATTTGAAGATGATGTAAATGATAATTTAGATGATGATTGCAACAATGAGTTTTCCTTCCAACATCTGCTTTTTGCCTCCAAGAAAGCTGGAGGGGGATTTTTTACAAGGGCATGTAGTGATCAGACACGCGGGAATGGCTTTAAGTTGACAGAGGGGGGTGAATAAGATGAGACCTTAGGAGGAAGTTCTTCCGTGTGAGCGTGGTGGGGCACTGTCACAGATTGCCCAGAATGATATCCATCCAGCAGTGGGTCTTTGCTGGTTCAAGGCATGTAGAGAGGCAGTTCTGCCCAGATTTACCACTGATTTAATGTTGATTTGATGAGAAGGAGAGAACTTCTATTGAATAAGGGTCAGGATTGGGAAAATGCTCCTTGCTCGTGGCAAGATTGGAGTAAAAAACCCCAATAAACCCCCAGCTTGCCAGATTTGGGTGGGATTTGGGCTGTGGTGATCCCAAAAGCACCAAAAGAGCATCCTCAGAACCCACAGAGCATCCCAGGGATGCTCCTAGAGAATCCCAGAAAATCCTGCAGCACCTCCAGAGCACCCCATGGAACCAACCAGTGCTCATGCATCACAATGACCATGGGGACCTCAGGGGTGGCTGATTCTGGAACTCCCCATGTTCAGGCCACAGAACCCCTCAGAACCCTTCACCGGAGGCACCGGGAGACAACAGCTGCCCCATGGAGCACAAGATACCGGTGGAAGAGGCAAGAGCAGCTCCTCTCGTGGTTCCCGTCTTGGTGTCTCAGAGCCGGTGACACCTGTGGACACAGGAGAGTGGAACAACGCAGGTGGCGATGGTGATCTTGGGGTGCTTTAGGAGTTGCCAAGAACACGCCAAGTGACTTCCCCAGAGTGGCTGCTTTGCACTCGGTGTGCGAGTTGTGATGGCTGAGGCAGCAGGCAAGTGCTGCAGCTGCCTTAAATCCTGGGATCTGCCTCATTCCTTGTGAGGAGAATAAGGGCCTGTGGGGATGGGACAAGGGGAAGGGCTTTAACCTGGCACGGAGGGGAGGTTGAGAAGAGATCTCAGGAAGAAACTCTTCCCTGTGAGGGTGCTGAGGCACAGGCACAGGGTGCCCATTGAAGCTGAAGCTGCCCCATCCCTGGCAGTGTACAAGGCCAGGCTGGAAACAGGGGCTTGGAGCAACCTGCTCTAGTGGAAGGTGTTCCAATCTGTGGCCCTGGTTGGAGCTGGATGAGCTGTAAGGTCCCTTCCACCCCAACCCAGTCCGGGATTCCATGATTCTCTGCTGTGCCAATGTCGGTCACTCCCCACTTTTCGCAGGAGGACGTGATGCCCTGTTTCAATGCCCAAGTTGAGCTGTGACCCCTCCCATGCCCTACCTGTGTACCCAAGGCACTGAGGAAGAGAAGCCCATGAGGGACCTCCCGGAGCCACCTGGGCAGAGGCTGGTGCCCCTGCGGCACCTCCCGCAGCACCCCTGGGTGACCAGTGGCCATGGGCACAATGCTGCTGCCATCACAAAGCAGTGGTGGTCACTGTGGAGACACCCATTATGATGGGGCCCCCATGGTGAGCGGGGGCTATTTAAGGAGCGAGAGCCCTGCAGGAACCACTGCAGAGGAGACCCCTCCATCAGGAGGCTGCATCTGCCCTGGCTGCCCTGCGCATCCACGTATGTGTTCTTTGACTTTGCAACCCTGGTTTAGTGTTGGCTTGAAAGACATTGTGCCTGCATGCTGCAAAGGGAGGAGAAGGTGTCAGGAGATGTGCTGGTGCCATCCCAGCTGTGGGAGCAGGGGAGGGGTGAGGAGGAGGCACTGGGCTTGTTCATGTGCTTGGAGCTGAGCTCTGCCTGCAGAGGTGCTGGGGGCAAAGCAGGAGCCTTCTGTGTGTAGGAGCTGTTGGTGTCAGAGGTGCCGAGAAGGTGTCAGGGCAGGAGCAGCCCCTGGGCAGTGCAGCTGCTGCTGCTGTCACTGGGAGCTCAGCAGAAGGGGACCTGCCTGGCTACAGCAATGCCTGCAGAAGCTCTTGGGGCATTGCGAAAGGCAGGAGGGGTGCTGGTGGGCTCTGGTAAAGGCCAGGCCAGCCCCGGGCATTGCACAAGGCTCCAGTGTTCTGCTGGGCTCTGGCAATGCATTCTGGAAGGTGACAAAAGCCCTGCAGGCTCAGGCACAGCCCAGAAGCCCATCGGGCATTGCACAAGGTGGGAAGGAGCTGGTGGGCTCTGGCCACACCGGCACAATCCTGACTTTGGCAATGCCCGTGGGAGCCCCTGTGCTCCCCCAGCAACAGTGCCAGGACAGGAGCTGTTGCTTGGCCTCCCCTGCCCTTGGCAAGCACTGCCCCAGCCCCAGCCCCAGCCCCACTCGGGAGCTGCGCTTCCTGAGCCAAGGAATGCTGCTTCCAGCTTCGGGCCTATAGAAAGAGCCCAGCTCCAAGAGTGCAAACGTCCAGCACCTGCTGCCACAGCAAAGGGGCGAGGACAGGGTCAGTGTTGAACCCCAGCCGGGAGCTCAGCACCAGCATCTGCTCGCTCAGCGCCCAGGTGGGATGGGGAGGAGAATGGGAACAATGTAAAATGCACAGGTGGAGATAAGAACAGGTCAGGAACTGAAATCAAGCACTATATTTTAATATTAATAGTAATACCAACAGCATGAAGAATAATAATAAAGATGAGTCCCCCCATATCTCCTGTTCCCTCCTCTGAAATGATCTGTGGGGTTGCTTCTGGTGGCTTTAGGCCACGATTGAGGGCTCTGGTGGTCTCCCAAATTATTCTCACACACCCTCCCCCAGAGTGTGGGACCTCCCCATGAGCCCCCAAATTCCCATCATTTACCTCCATGGGCCACCATTGGGCACCAAAGAGAGACTCAGGGTGCCCTGGGACAGATGTATCCTTAATTTGGGGATATGAAGGGGTTCCCCAAATCCCTGCATTCCCCTGGGGAGTTTTGGAGAGATTCCTGAACCCCAGCATCCCTCCAGAGCCTCCAAGACCCTTCTGAACTCCCAGAATCTCTTCCTCCAACACATCCCCACCACTGGGGAACATGAGGCACCAAGAAGAGACTCGGGGTGCCCTGGGATGGATGTATACCACCATTTTGTGGAACATGGGGGTTCTCCCAAATTACTGTGCCCACTATGGGGAATTTTGGAGACCAGCCATGAACCCTGAAATCTCCCATGAACCCCAAATCCCTCGGAAGTCCCAAAATCCCCCATTTATGGCAAAGGGACCACATGGGGCATCCAGTGATGGGACAGATATACCCTCCATTTTCAGGAGATGGGGAGTCCCCCAAATCCCTGCACCCCCCGGAGAGTCATGGGGACCTTCCTGAACCCCGTAACTCCCCTGAATCCCCAAATCTTCCTCTGAACCCTCAAATTCCCCCACTAACTTCCATGGGGAAACACAGGACACCCGGTGAGACTCAGGGTGCCAAGGGACAAAGCTGCCTGCAGTGAGGGACATGGGGGTCCCCCAGATTCCTGCCACTGAGGAGTGTTGGCCCCAGCACCCCCCCATAGAGGTGTCCCCACAGTTGCTGCAGGAGCTGCGGCAGCACGAGGCTGACGTGAAGCTGCTGCAGCAGCAGTGCCAGGACCTGAAGGAGCTGTGCAAGAAGCACCTCAAGAGGCTCTTGGCTCTGCACAAGCGCCTGGCAGACAGCTGGAACCCCCGAACCCAGCCCCCCCTGCACCCCAAAATCCCAGCGGGGAGCTCCAAATCCTCCCAGACCCAAACCCTGTAGCTCCAAAGCCACCCCAGCTCAATGCAGCAGCCAGGAGCCTCTGAAAAAGGGGTGTCCCAAAGAGTGGGGTTCCCCCTGGCAGCTGCAGTGGGGTGCTCTGGTGTGCTCTTTGGCCTCAGATCCACTGGGGGGACCCCATCGTTGCTTTAGGTTCAGTAGTAATTTCAGGGCTCAGAGGGGGTGGAACCTCCAAAAGTGGCACCCCAATAAAGAGGCACCCCAAAACAACGCTGTCCCCCCCAAGAGCCCTGGAGTCACCCAAAGCAGTCATGGTGGCCCCGAAAATCCTGGGGCAACCCCAAATCTCCTTGAGAGCAGGCAGGACCTTGAAAAAGGGGCCTGTAGCTCCCCCAAAGTGAACCTCACCGCACCATTACTACGGGCCCCTGCAGATGAACCTGGAGACCCAAAATCCTGGGGGGGCCCCATCAACTGCCCAGATCCCCAACTGCAGATGCCTCAAAAGAGCTGCTCCCCCACCAAAGCCACCAGCCCTAAATTGCTCCTTCTTGCCCCCAGACCACACAACATGGGGCACCCCAACTCCTCCCCGCCTCTGGTGTCAGGGAACCAGGGGGTGGGACAGCCCCAGAGTGGGGGTGCCTAATTTGGGGTGTCCCCACCAACCGAGCACCAGCCAGGAGGTTGGGTGGGGGATGAGCAGGAGTACCTGCATCAAGAACTGGGAGCACTGGGATGTTGAAACCCCAGGAGTATCTGGGTCCATACTGGCCTATATTGGTCTGTACTGGTGCAAACTGGTCACTACTGCTCCATACTGGGATGTGTAAATTTGAAAAACACCAAGTTGGGTGGGAGCATTGATCTGCTGGTTTCTACTTGGTTTCTGACATTGCTCAGGTGGAACTTTGACATCACGTAGTGTTTTCCACACTGCTGTTACTGCTTCCCCGACCTCTTTGAGGGAATCTCCTCTGATTAGGATATCATCTATATAATGGTACATTTTCATATTCTGAGGAAGTAAGACTGTTTGTAGGAGTTCAGCAAGTGCAGCAAGAGCAACCGGGGCTGAAGTGTGGTAAAGGTTTGCTGTAGACCTTACTAAGTAAAAGCACATATTTCTTTATCCTCCTCTTGCAAAGGAATCACATAAAGAACATCTCCTTAAGCCTGATGCTGCCATCTAGGGAAGTGCAGCTGCTTGCAAAGTCTCTGCAAGTTTGCAATGTTTGGTGCAGCAGCTCTCAAGGACCTGTGTTGGCATTTAAACATCAGCAATTAATTGTTAATCACCTTCTTCAACCGGGTTCGGGACTCACCAAACTGGTCAGTTCCATGGGGAGTGAGTCCTGGAAATGAGTTTTTGCTTTTCCAAATCGGTTGTGACTTCAGTGATTCCCTTCTGTGCTGCTGCAGACACTGGGGTGGTACATGGGTGATCTTTGAATCCCACCTCCTGTGGGTTTGTGGTGAGCATGGGAGGGAGCTGAGTCCCCTTCCAGCCCCAAAGCTACAATCCCAGGATGAGATACCTCAATTAATCAGGCTGAATCCCTTCTTTCAGCAGGGGTAAAGGAGATGCCAGCCTGGCCTGGCCTGGCTGTTCTGTCTGATGGTGGGACAAGAAACAGGCTGCCCACAGAAGTGGTTGGGTCACAATCCCTGGAGGTATTTAAAAGACATGGAGATGTGGCACTTGTTGACAAGGCTCAGTGGTGGACTTACCAGTGTTTCGTTAATGGTTGGAGTCGATCTTAAGGGTCTTTTCCAGCCTAAGTGGTTCAATGATTCTACAAAACCTTGTTGTTCAGACCAAACTCTGTCTCTCATCATAGAACTGACCCTGCAGGAAGGCAGTGTGTCTGCCACCTGAGGAAGGGAACATCACTGCTGGCTTCAGGCTCTTTCCCATGGGGTTCCCCTGGAGCCCCAGGGAACCCTGGAGGGAGCCCAGCAGGGCAGAGGCAGAGCCACCTTGGACTGGGGCTCTGCTGCTGAGCTGGGCCCGGCTCCTGGGATGCAGATAGATGGTGGCAAGTGGGCAGCACTGCAGAGAGACAGCTCTGCCCAGGAGCAGGGCTGGAGCAGTGCCTGCAGGCACTGAGGGGACAAGATCTGAGAGAGGTTAAAGGCACTCTGGAGTGGATGGACAGAGCTGAGCTTGTGCACAAAGATATCTTCACAGCTGTGGTCACAAGAAGTCTCTGGCAGCAGTGAGATGAGTATCCTTGAGGGATCTTGTAGAGCTGCTGCACCCCATGGCTGATGTAAGCCTTTAAGGGTTTCCTCTCCAGACTTTTCTGTTGGCAGCTGGAAGATGTGCTGCAGAGCAGGGCTTCTCTGTGCACCATGCAAGGGACAGGAAAAGGCAGGTCCCTTGTCCCAGGACTGGCTGCAGGGTGTGAATGTGGGTGTGCAGCCAGGGGTGCCCAGCGCTGTCTTTGTGAGCAGGGTCCTTGCAGCCCAGGGTCTGTGGCCGGGACAGGGACTGTGGCGCCTGCCAGGGTCAGCACTCAGCCTGCCCGGGAGCTCATCATGGCACTGGGGGAGAAGCTGTGGGGGAAGAATTGACCCCAGCAGGGCAGCCAAAGGACCCTGCTGCTGTAGAGAGGGTGCAGTGTGGGTAAGGGCTGCTCAGAGCTCCAGATCAGTCAAGGACTTTTTAAAGAGGAATTTCAAAGGGGAAGCTCAAGGCAGGGCTTGCTATAAAGACAAGGAGCTTTTCTGAGCCTGTGTTCTGAGTTTCCTATTTGTGATGAATTTGGGGGTAGAAATGAAAAGCAGCTCTCATGCTTGAACAAGTCTCTGAGACTCCTGAGGTGGAACTTTGAGTGACCAGCAGGTCTGATATGAGCACCCTGATGTGCCTTCAGCCACTCCTCTGCCTATGGACAGCCCCAGCATCATCCATCAGGCTTGATCTGACCTGGCCTTATCCACCTGCAAACGGGAACACATGCCCAGGCAGTTGCCTTAAAACAGGCAGGTTTTTGGAGGACCAAGGTGGGCGCAGAGAGGTTCACATAAGCTCTATGAGCACTTCCAATGGAAAGACATGGGACAGGGAAACACCTCCCGTCAGGAAAATCTCCAGGTAGCAGGGATATGATCTAGGAGCAGGAGAAAACTAAACCCAGAAGTGCTATGGCAGGGAGAAATCACAACTCTCTCATTGGGAAGTGTCTGTGTCTAGGAGGTTGAGAGTCTGTGGGAAAAGGTTTCAATTTTGTATAGTGTTCCCTAAATTGTCACAGTGTTTTTTTTCCCTAAGTTAGGACAGCAGATATCCAATGGCAGCTCCATCACCCAGTGCCTTCTCCTGCCATTTGCAGACATGCAGGAGCTGCAGCTCTGGCACTTCTGGCTCTTGTGGGGCATCTCCCTGCCTGAGCCTCTGGGCAACAGCCTCATCATCACCAGCACAGCCTGCAACCAGCAGCTCCATACCCCAATGTACGTCTTCCTCTTCAAACTCTCCCTGCTGGACCTGGGCTGCATCTCCACCACTGTCCCGAGATCCATGGCGAATTCCCTCTGGGACACCAGGCCCATCTCCTACACAGTTTGTGCTGCAGAGGCCTTTCTATTTTTCATCTTAACTGAATTTTCTCCCCTCACCATCATGTACTATGATTGCTACATGGCCATCTGCAAGCCCCTGCACTACGGGACCCTCCTGGGTAGCAGAGCTTGTGTCCACATGGCAACAGCTGCTTGGAGCATTGGGTTTCTCACCGCTCTGCTGCAGACAGCCAGTACATTTTCACTACCCCCCTGCCAAGACAATGCTATGGAGCAGTTCTTCTGTGAAATCCCCCAGATCCTCTGCTCTCCCGCACACATTCCTACCTCACGGAAGTTGGGCTACTTGTGCTTGATACCAGTTTAGGATGTGGGTGTTCTGTTTTCATTGCGAGGTCCTATGTGCAGATCTTCAGGGCCGCGCTGAGGATCCCGTCTGAGCAAGGACTCCACAAAGGCTTTTCCACGTGCCACCTTGCGGTTAGTCTTTTTAGAGCAGTCTCACTTCCAAGCCCGGAATTCCCTACAGTGTGAACTCTGATTTCATCTCACAGGAGAAGAATTCTTTCTTTCACCTTTGCCTGACATTTGTTCGCCACCTCTGCCTGTCCCAACATTTATCCCATGCTCAAACACAGGAGCTTCCAAGGCGAATATGATCTACAATCTTCCCAGACATCGGTACTGCGATAATCTGGGCGTTTAGTTGAACACAAGCAGTTTTTATTACCAATTGTTTTTCTGTCTCTGTTAATGCATCCAATATTGCATATCTATCCTTCCAATCGCGATCCTGACTTCTGAAATTTCTTAGCTACCCCTCTAGGGTCGTTTCGATAATTTTTTGCGATGCGCTTCCAATGAGCCAAGTCTCCTAATGAGAAATTCGCTTCCATCCCGGTACGTCCCACCGGTTCCGTTGCTTCCCTCAGAGGGGCTTGCAGGACGGCCTTAGTTTGACGACGGACACGGGCAGCAAAGGGAGAGAAGGGAATCGTCTTGACGCTTTCTTCTTGTTCTTCACCTGGATCAGAGTATTCCTCCTGAATCGGAGGTGGTCTCTAATCCGGTACCTTTGCGGAAACATAGCTCTCCATTCTATCCTCAGCCATGCTACCTTCAGCTCTTTTCCTAACTTTCAAACCCATTTCCCCGACCCCACAACCAGAAGAACATCTTTGCGATCTATTCCCAGCCTGTTGTGAACGTGGGGGGAGGTGGCGGCGGCAGAGTAGGGGGGCCGCCGCGGCATCTGCAGAACCCCAGGTGCGTCGGGCTAGTGTATTTCAGCACGTCCTGGGTTCGGCAGTCGCGGATGATCATTTTTCTCTTTCTCAGGAGCTGGTGCGGTGCTGCCCCCTCCACTCCCCCCCCAGCCAGAGAAGTGTTTGAAACAAAAAAACAAAGAAAACCCCTAAGCCCCCACGGAACAAAAAGAAAACCTGGCGAGCGCCGGGACCCGGGCCGCCGCCTCTGCTCGCCCACCCGGTCCCCGATGCCAGCCAGAGGGTCTTTCAGGGGGACTGTCAGCCGACGCAGCGGGAAAACCGAGAAGAAACTCCCAAAAACCAAACGCCACCCCCGCCCCCAACAACAAGAACAAT
>CM054405.1:217500-225920 GCA_028858755.1 Ara ararauna
TTTTTTTTTTTTTTGTCGTTGTTGTTGTGGTTGTGGTTCCTTTTTCTTTTTTTTTTTTTTTTTTTTTTTTTTTTTGGTGGGTTCCCCCCCCCCCCCCCCCGGGGTGGTTTTGGGGTGGACTTTTTTTGGTTTCTTTTTTTTGTTTGTTTTGTTTTTCTTTCTGTTTTAAATTCACTTCTTTGCGTCGGTCTATCGATCGCTCAATCGATCGCCCTCCGCCCCGGCATTCGCCCGCCCGCCCCCTCGGGATCGCCCTCCGCCTCGGCATTCGCCCCCTCGGGAAGGCGTCTCTGCGAAAAGAACCTCGCGCACGCTGCGTTTCCGCTTGCATTCTCCTTCCCTTTCTCTGTCGGTTGACGGTCTCGGTCTCGGTCTCGGTCTCTCCCTCTCCCTTACGCCCTCGTTTTATTGAAAGAACAGGCGGCGGGAGCTGCCAACAGCGGAACAAACCCTGGTTCCTTTCTGCCTGACAGGGCGCGCAGAACCCTCCGACAGGCCCCTGGCCCGAAAGGCGCACCCCCCCCCCCACCGCCCCCCGCCCCATGTCCCAGCGCTCGCGCGCGCGGACGTACCTATGTGGAAGAGCGTATGCGTCTGAGGGTAGGTGTACGCGCATGTGTACGAAAGCGCGCGTCTCCTTCCCCTCTCCTCCTCCCCTGCCAAATCGCCGGCGGTTCGCGAGGAGCCCGGACGCCCCCCCTTCCCCAGCCTCCCGCGCCTTCTTCTGCCGGCAGCTTTGCCGGCGCGGGGAAGGCAAGAGGGAACGACGGCGGCAGGGAGACCTTAGGACCCGGCGGCGTCCCTGCCGGCTCCCCGCCCTAGGCGGTAGACGGAGAAGTCCCGACAGGGCGTGGTCTCCCGTCCCCCTGCTGCCGCGCTCCCTGCCGCGGTTCCAAAAAAGCAAACGGGGGGAGGGGGCGTGGGCCGAAAAAGGAGGAGAGCGGAGAAAAACAAAACAGAAAAAAAAAAAAAAAAAAAATGCCGAGAAACCCCGAGCGAAACACACGGAGAACTCCTCCGGAAAAAAAAAAAAAAAAAAAAAAAAAAAAAAAAAAAAAAAAAACAACCCCAAAAAAAACCAAACCCAAACACACACACACCACCCCACCCCACGTGCGCCAGGCTCCCCGCCTGCTCCCCGACCACTTTCTCCTGCCTGCCTGCCTTCCTTCCCGATCCGGGGAAGGAAGGACGGCGGCAGGGAGACCTTAGGACCCGGCGGCGTCCCTGCCGGCTCCCCGCCCTAGGCGGTAGACGGAGAAGTCCCGACAGGGCGTGGCCTCCCGTCCCCCTGCTGCCGCGCTCCCTGCCGCGGTTCCAAAAAAGCAAACGGAGGGAGGGGGCGTGGGCCGAAAAAGGAGGAGAGCGGAGAAAAACAAAACAGGAAAAAAAAAAAAAAAATGCCGAGAAACCCCGAGCGAAACACACGGAGAACTTCTCCGAAAAAAAAAAAAAAAAAAAAAACACCAAAAAAAACCCAAAAGAAAAAACCAACAAACGAACCAAAAAAAAAAAAAAAAAAACCCAAACCCAAACACACACACCACCCCCACCCCACGCACGCCCCCACCCCCGTCACACACAGACACCCCCACCATCCCCAGCCCACCTCTGCGTGCGCCAGGCTCCCCGCCTGCTCCCCGACCACTGTCTCCTGCCTGCCTTCCTTCCCGATCCGGGGAAGGAAGGCGGGAAGGAAAGACGGCAGCAGGGAGACCTTAGGGCCCGGCGGCGTCCCTGACTGCTCCCTGGCCCAGGTGGCAGACGGGAAGTCCCGACAGGGCGGGGTCTCCCGTTCCCTTGCTGCCGCGCTCCCCGCCGCGCTCCCAAAAATCAAAGGGGGGGGGAAGGCGGGCGGGCCGAAAAAGAAGGACGGAAGAGAAAACCAAAACTGAATAAAACAAACCGAGTAACCCCAAGCGAAACACACGGAGAACTCTGGTGAGATAGGAACTGCCTCCTCTCTTCGAGACAGCAGGCTTTTATCGAGGGACAAAGTCAATAAGGCAAAAGCAGCAGGGCTGGGGTCGTGGCCGTAGCCAGAGGCGCGCCCACCGATTAGCCTTTTGGTACCGGGTTTCTATACTTTCGCTATTGCATTAGCCATATACGCCTTCGTAATTCCTGCGTATAGGCAGGGAACGGTATGAGTAGCTTCAGAAACTTACTATCCCAAGTCTCCTCCTCTTGGCTCCTGTGCCCTGCTCTCAGCTGACGGAGGGCCGGGGTCTTGAGGATGAAGTAAGCAGGCTTCCTCGTGCGGGGGGGGTGGGGGGGCTGGGTGTGCGTGGGTGTGTGTGTCTTCAAGGGGAAGTAAGCAGTCTTCCTCACGGTGGGTGCGCTTTTCACCTTCGGTCGGCGCGGTTGGATGCCCCAGTAATCACGAAACTAGCTGAAACCAGCTGTACCTGTCATTTCTCTGAGAGCTGGCAAAAGATTGAGAACAGCCTGACCTTCCTGCAAAAATTGATTGCAGGATGGGCAGAGGAGGAGTCTCCAAAGCTAGCAGATGTTTGGGAGGTGCTGTCTTTAAACCAACTGATAAGTAGAAGGATGGTGCGAAATAACTCGTTGGTGTTTAATGGGGCCGCTAAGTCCTCTTACAGCAGACTTAACGACACAAACATTGTTCTTCATCTTCGGCCCCAGTTAAGCTAAATGTACTTTATCCCTACGTTTTCCAGGCACTAGCTTTTCTCCTATTAAACCCTCCACACACAAAAACACACAAACACACACACACACCCACCCACCCACCCCCCCACCCCCTTTTCTTTTTTACATTTGCAGATTCATCTTGGGCCCCAGTTAAGCTAAAAGTGCTTTAACCCTACGTTTCCCAGGCACTAGCTTTTCTCCTATCAAGCCCTCCACACACACACACACACACACACACACACACACACACACACACACACACACACACACACCCCTCTTCTTTTTTTACCTTTGCAAATTCATCTTGGGCCCCAGTTAAGCTAAAAGTGCTTTAACCCTACGTTTTCCAGGCACTAGCTTTTCTCCTATCAAGCCCTCCACACACACAAACACACACCCCCACCCCCACCCTTTTTTTTTTTACCTTTGCCAATTCATCTTGGGCGCCAGTTAAGCTAAAAGTGCTTTAACCCTACGTTTTCCAGGCACTAGCTTTTCTCCTAGCAAGCCCTCCACACACCCCCCCACCCCCACCCTTTTTTTTTTTTTTTACCTTTGAAAATTTATCTTGGGCCCCTGTTACGCTAAAAGTGCTTTAACCTTACGTTTTCCAGGCACTACCTTTTCTCCTATCAAGCCCTCCACACACACAAACACACACACACACCCCCCCCCACACCCTTTTTTTTCTACCTTTGCAGATTCATCTTCGGCCCCAGTTAAGGTAAAAGTACTTTAACCCTACATTTTCCAGGCACTAGCTTTTCTCCTATCAAGTCCTCCACACACACAAACCCACACACACACACGCACACACCCCCTTTTTTTTTTTTTTTAGCTTTGCAGATTCATCTTGGGCCCCAGTTAAGCTAAAAATACTTTAACCCTACGTTTTCCAGGCACTAGCTTTTCTCCTAGCAAGCCCTCCACACACACACACACACACACACACACAAACACACACACACACACACACACACACACACGCCCGTTTCTTTTTTACCTTTGCAGATTCATCTTGGGCCCCAGTTAAGCTAAAAGTGCTTTAACCCTACGTTTTCCAGGCACTAGCTTTTCTCCTATCAAGCCCTCCACACAAACACACACACACACACACACACACACAGAGCCTTTTTTTTTTTTTTACCTTTGCAGATTCATTTTGGGCCCCAGTTAAGGTAAAAGTATTTTTAACCCTACGTTTTCCAGGCACTAGCTTTTCTCCTATCAAGCCCTCCACACACACACACGCCCATTTCTTTTTTACCTTTGCAGATTCATCCTGGGCCCCTGTGAAGCTAAAAGTGCTTTAACCATACGTTTTCCAGGCACTAGCTTTTCTCCTATCAAGCCCTCCACACACACAAACACACACCCCCACCCCCACCCTTTTTTTTTTTACCTTTGCCAATTCATCTTGGGCCCCAGTTAAGCTAAAAGTGCTTTAACCCTACGTTTTCCAGGCACTAGCTTTTCACCTAGCAAGCCCTCCACACACACAAACACACACACACACAGACACACAGAGCCTTTTTTTTTTTTTTTTACCTTTGCCGATTCATTTAGGGCCCCAGTTGAGCTAAAAGTACTTTAACCGTACGTTTTCCAGGCACTAGCTTTTTCCCTATCGAGTCCTCCACACACACACACACACACCCCTTACCCCCACCCTTTCTTTTTTTACCTTTGCAAATTCATCTTGGGCCCCAGTGAAGGTAAAAGTGCTTTAACCTTATGTTTTCCAGGCACTAGCTTTTCTCCTATCAAGCCCTCCACACACACAAACACACACCCCCACCCCCACCCGTTTCTTTTTTACCCTTGCAGATTCATCTTGGGCCCCAGTTAAGGTAAAAGTACTTTAACCCTACGTTTTCCAGGCACTAGCTTTTCTCCTATCAAGCCCTCCACACACACAAACACACACACCCACACAAACCCACACACACGCACACACCCCTTTTTTTTCTACCTTTGCAGATTCATCTTGGGCCCCAGTTAAGGTAAAAGTACTTTAACCCTACGTTTTCCAGGCACTAGCTTTTCTCCTATCAAGCCCTCCACACACACACACGCCCATTTCTTTTTTACCTTTGCAAATTCATCTTGGGCCCCTGTTAAGCTAAAAGTACTTTAACCGTACGTTTTCCAGGCACTAGCTTTTTCCCTATCGAGCCCTCCACACACACACACACACACACCCCCTTACCCCCACCCTTTCTTTTTTTACCTTTGCAAATTCATCTTGGGCCCCAGTGAAGGCAAAAGTGCTTTAACCCTACGTTTTCCAGGCACTAGCTTTTCTCCTATCAAGCCCTCCACACACACACACGCCCATTTCTTTTTTACCTTTGCAAATTCATCTTGGGCCCCACTTAAGCTAAAAGTGCTTTAACCCTACGTATTCCAGGCACTAGCTTTTCTCCTATCAAGCCCTCCACACACACAAACACACACACACACACAGACACACAGAGCCTTTTTTTTTTTTTTTACCTTTGCCGATTCATTTTGGGCCCCAGTTGAGCTAAAAGTACTTTAACCCTACGTTTTCCAGGCACTAGCTTTTCTCCTATCAAGCCCTCCACACACACAAACACACACACCCACACAAACCCACACACACGCACACACCCCTTTTTTTTCTACCTTTGCAGATTCATCTTGGGCCCCAGTTAAGGTAAAAGTACTTTAACCCTACGTTTTCCAGGCACTAGCTTTTCTCCTATCAAGCCCTCCACACACACAAACACACACCCCCACCCCCACCCTTTTTTTTTTTACCTTTGCAAATTCATCTTGGGCCCCACTTAAGCTAAAAGTGCTTTAACCCTACGTTTCCCAGGCACTAGCTTTTCTCCTATCAAGCCCTCCACACACACAAACACACACACACACACACACAAACACACACACACACACACACACACACACACACACACACACACACACAGCCTTTTTTTTTTTTTTACCTTTGCCGATTCATTTTGGGCCCCAGTTGAGCTAAAAGGACTTTAACTCTACGTTTTCCAGGCACTAGCTTTTTCCCTATCGAGCCCTCCACACACACACACACACACACCCCCTTACCCCCACCCTTTCTTTTTTTACCTTTGCAAATTCATCTTGGGCCCCAGTGAAGGCAAAAGTGCTTTAACCCTACGTTTTCCAGGCACTAGCTTTTCTCCTATCAAGCCCTCCACACACACACACGCCCATTTCTTTTTTACCTTTGCAAATTCATCTTGGGCCCCACTTAAGCTAAAAGTGCTTTAACCCTACGTTTTCCAGGCACTAGCTTTTCTCCTATCAAGCCCTCCACACACACAAACACACACACACACATGCCCGTTTCTTTTTTACCTTTGCAGATTCATCTTGGGCCCCACTTAAGCTAAAAGTGCTTTAACCCTACGTTTTCCAGGCACTAGCTTTTCTCCTATCAAGCCCTCCACACACACAAACACACACACCCACACAAACCCACACACACGCACACACCCCTTTTTTTTCTACCTTTGCAGATTCATCTTGGGCCCCAGTTAAGGTAAAAGTACTTTAACCCTACGTTTTCCAGGCACTAGTTTTCTCCTAGCAAGCCCTCCACACACACACACACACACACACACACACACACACACACACACACACACACGCCCGTTTCTTTTTTACCTTTGCAGATTCATCTTGGGCCCCACTTAAGCTAAAAGTGCTTTAACCCTACGTTTTCCAGGCACTAGCTTTTCTCCTATCAAGCCCTCCACACACACAAACACACACACACACACACACACACATACAGAGCCTTTTTTTTTTTTTTTTACCTTTGCCGATTCATTTTGGGCCCCAGTTGAGCTAAAAGTGCTTTAACCCTACGTTTTCCAGGCACTAGCTTTTCTCCTATCAAGCCCTCCACACACACAAACACACACACACACACACACACACACAGAGCCTTTTTTTTTTTTTTACCTTTGCCGATTCATTTTGGGCCCCAGTTGAGCTAAAAGTGCTTTAACCCTACGTTTTCCAGGCACTAGCTTTTCTCCTATCAAGCCCTCCACACACACAAACACACACCCCCACCCCCACCCTTTTTTTTTTTACCTTTGCAAATTCATCTTGGGCCCCACTTAAGCTAAAAGTGCTTTAACCCTACGTTTTCCAGGCACTAGCTTTTCTCCTATCAAGCCCTACACACACAAACACACACACACACACACACAAACACACACACACACACACACACACACACACACAGCCTTTTTTTTTTTTTTACCTTTGCCGATTCATTTTGGGCCCCAGTTGAGCTAAAAGGACTTTAACTCTACGTTTTCCAGGCACTAGCTTTTTCCCTATCGAGCCCTCCACACACACACACACACACACACCCTTACCCCCACCCTTTCTTTTTTTACCTTTGCAAATTCATCTTGGGCCCCAGTGAAGGCAAAAGTGCTTTAACCTTACCTTTTCCAGGCACTAGCTTTTCTCCTATCAAGCCCTCCACACACACACACGCCCATTTCTTTTTTACCTTTGCAAATTCATCTTGGGCCCCACTTAAGCTAAAAGTGCTTTAACCCTACGTTTTCCAGGCACTAGCTTTTCTCCTATCAAGCCCTCCACACACACAAACACACACACACACATGCCCGTTTCTTTTTTACCTTTGCAGATTCATCTTGGGCCCCACTTAAGCTAAAAGTGCTTTAACCCTACGTTTTCCAGGCACTAGCTTTTCTCCTATCAAGCCCTCCACACACACAAACACACACACCCACACAAACCCACACACACGCACACACCCCTTTTTTTTCTACCTTTGCAGATTCATCTTGGGCCCCAGTTAAGGTAAAAGTACTTTAACCCTACGTTTTCCAGGCACTAGTTTTCTCCTAGCAAGCCCTCCACACACACACACACACACACACAAACACACACACACACACACGCCCGTTTCTTTTTTACCTTTGCAGATTCATCTTGGGCCCCACTTAAGCTAAAAGTGCTTTAACCCTACGTTTTCCAGGCACTAGCTTTTCTCCTATCAAGCCCTCCACACACACAAACACACACACACACACACACACACACAGAGCCTTTTTTTTTTTTTTTTACCTTTGCCGATTCATTTTGGGCCCCAGTTGAGCTAAAAGTGCTTTAACCCTACGTTTTCCAGGCACTAGCTTTTCTCCTATCAAGCCCTCCACACACACAAACACACACACACACAGAGCCTTTTTTTTTTTTTTACCTTTGCCGATTCATTTTGGGCCCCAGTTGAGCTAAAAGTGCTTTAACCCTACGTTTTCCAGGCACTAGCTTTTCTCCTATCAAGCCCTCCACACACACAAACACACACCCCCACCCCCACCCTTTTTTTTTTTACCTTTGCAAATTCATCTTGGGCCCCACTTAAGCTAAAAGTGCTTTAACCCTACGTTTTCCAGGCACTAGCTTTTCTCCTATCAAGCCCTACACACACACACACACACACACACACACACACACACACACAGAGCCTTTTTTTTTTTTTTACCTTTGCCGATTCATTTTGGGCCCCAGTTGAGCTAAAAGTGCTTTAACCCTACGTTTTCCAGGCACTAGCTTTTCTCCTATCAAGCCCTCCACAGAGACAAACACACACCCCCACCCCCACCCTTTTTTTTTTTTTAACCTTTGCAAATTCATCTTGGGCCCCTGTTAAGCTAAAAGTGCTTTAACCCTACGTTTTCCAGGCACTAGCTTTTCTCCTATCA